>VDFB02124102.1:0-66275 GCA_007258455.2 Sequoia sempervirens | reverse complement strand
CCTTGTGTATGCTATTGCTTACTATTACACTTTGATAGACTTTTTTCCAAGCATCCATAGCTTGTTTGAAAGCACCTGTTTTAGAATTTTAGCCATAGTAGAAAGGTAGTGAATTGATTGATAAAATTCTTGGGTAGACATGTATGAAAAATGGTAGCATAGACAAGGCAGTGAACTATTTAAAAAAATGCCTCAAATAAATGTGGTCCGATGGTGATGGAATGCCATGACAATCCATAGCTCGTTGTGCTACATGTTTTAGATTTTAGCCATAGCATCAAGGCAATGAACTGCTTGATGTTGCTTTGATCGCATGTATGAAAAATGTGTTAGCATAGACGTTGAACTCTTTGGAAAATGCCTCAAAGAAATGAGGTCTCATGGTGATGGAATGCCATGACAATCAAATGCTTTTGATTGTCATGGCATTCCATCACCATGAGACCTCATTTCTTTGAGGCATTTTTTCAAAGAGTCCACTGCCTTGTCTATGATATTGCTTACTATTATGCTTTTGATAGATTTTTTCGAAGCATCCATAGCTTATTCGAAAGCACTTGTTTTAGGCTTTCAGCCATAGCAACAAGGCAGTGAACTATTTGACAAAATGCTTTGGTAGACATGCATCAAAAATGTGGTAGTATAGACAAGACAATGAATTGTTTGAAAAAATGCCTCAGAGAAATGTGGTCTCATAGAATGCCATGACAATCAAATGCAATTGGGAGCTGCTCCTAGTTATTAGTTATGCAATGTGAAGTAATTGCATAATTGTTTAGGTTGACTTTGTAAAATCTATATTGTAATTGAAATTTTGTCATCTATCAGCATCTAGTTATTAGTTATGCAATGCTTTGAGTTTGAAAAATGTGCAATGCAATGTAATCAACGATATTAATATAAACTACAAAAATCTATTTTTTACAATTTATTAGTTAAATTCTTTATTTTATTTGCTCTCTGTATCTCTATGCTATGGAAATGCCTTTAATTTTTTTTTTTTAAAGTTTTTATCTCTTGTTCTACTTTTTTTTACCTTTTTTTTTAAATCTAATTTTTTTTCGATTTTTTCCCCAAAATATTTTTGCTGATATGGTATAAACACATATCTTTTTGTAATATCAAGGATACTTTTTGAAACTTCCATGCATTGCTAATGTAAAAGGAAAAGTATTTTGCCTAATCTGTATGCAGCCATGCTTTTGACATTGTCAAAAAGAGAAAATATGGACACCATTGATAAAAAAGATTTGTATTAACCAAATAGCCATGTACACATACATCAATATATGTCGATATAAGTATAAAATATAGTTACAAAATAGCCATATAGGCTTATGCTCGAATGCCATATAGGCATACAATGTCAAATATATCCAATACATGATATGTACAAAATTGCCATGTCTAGGCATACAACAAAGGGCTCTGGAATCAAAATTCATTTCTCTCCATGCTTTGGAAATAAATTCTTTCCCTTTGTTTGGCAATCTAATGGCAATAAGTTTGTCACTCATTTCTGTTGTGCTCGAGGAGTGCTCCTGCTACTCCTCCTACAGTTTAGCTCCTGGTGAAGTTTTAACTGTTACAATAAGAAGTAAAGACATTAATATATAGAAATTACATTATAAGAATGACATATTTAACAAAATAATCACTTACGACCATCTCATGATCACTCTCCATGATGGAAATATTTGCATGTTAATGCTTAGGCGTGCTCAAGCCCTGTATAAACCATCCAAATAGGAATTAAACTATGAATCAATAACGGTTTGATTTCTCACTAGAACTAACATCTATAACAACAAATGTAAATTGAAATTTAGTAATTTTCCTCATACCTCCTCTATCAGATCCATGGAGGATTGTATAGAGGATGAAATACCAATATCCATTTCCCTTGTAACATTTGGAGGTGTTTCCACAACCAACATTTGAAAATAAAACAACAAATTATTCAATCACAAAAAAGTTACAATAGCAAGATCCACGTCATGACTTATAATGTATGATCTCTAATGATTTTTTTTTTAAGTACAAGTATTAAACTATATATTTTTGGTAGGCCTTGGAAGTTTTATAGGAAGACCAAGCATGATGGGGAGAAGAACACATACTCCATTGTGAAGGATGGGAAGACTTACAACCTTTCACCTCTCCTAGAAGAAGACAAGGCAAAGCATGAAGGGCCTAGTGTTTTGATGTTGGGTGAGAAGGAGTTCATGAAGACCTTGAAGGAAGGAGGAGGAAGAGGATTCTTCTTGATTATGAAGCCAAAAAGTGAAGCAGATCTTCCCACAAAGAAGAACGAAGATGCACCAAAGGAAGTGCAAGAGTTGTTGGAAAGGTACAAGGACATAATGGTGAATGAATTACCTAGTTCCCTACCTCCCATTAGGGATATAATTCACCATATTGATATGATTCCAGGGGCTACATTGCCCAATAAGGCTGCATACAAGATGACACCTGCTCAAAATGAGGAGATTGCAAGACAAGTGCAAGAGTTGATGGATAAAGGGCTAGTGAGGAAGAGTTTGAGCCCATGTGTTGTTCTTACTATCCTAGCACCAAGGAAGGATGGGAATTGGATGCTTTGCACTGATTCAAGAGCCATTAATAGGATCACAATAAGATATAGGTTTTTGATGCCAAGAATGGAGGACCTCATGGATTGTCTATCAGGAGCATCTTACTTTTCCAAGATTGATCTAAAGAGCGGGTACCATCAGATAAGGATCAGAGAGGGGGATGAATGGAAGAAAAATTTTAAGACTAATGAAGGGCTCTATGATTGGTTGGTGATGCCCTATGGGTTATCAAATGCCCCTAGTACATTTATGCGCCTTATGAATGAGGTATTGAGACCTTTCATTGGAAATTTTGTTGTAGTTTATTTAGGTGAAATCCTTGTGTTTAGCAGGTCTAAAGAAGAACATTTGAAGCACCTTGACATGGTACTAAGGAGGTTACAAGAGGAGAAGCTGCTGATCAACATGGAAAAGTGTGAATTCATGAAGGAAGAACTAGTCTACCTTGGTTTTGTCATCTCCAAGGGAAGTTTGAAGATGGATCCTTCAAAGGTGGATGCTATTCTTACTTGGCCAACACCAAAATCCATGGGAGATGTGAGAAGCTTCCATGGACTTGCAAGCTTTTATAGAAATTTCATCAAGAACTTTAGCCAAATTTGTGCACCAATCTTGGACACCATCAAAGGAGGTAACAAAGGTAAGTTTTCTTGGACCAATGAGGCTGATAAAGGGTTTGAATATCTGAAAATGAGAGTAGCACAATAGCCTATACTTGTGCTCCCTGATTTTGATAAAGATTTTACCATTGACTGTGATGCTAGCAATCAAGCAATAGGGGCTATTTTGAGCCAAGAAGGAAGACCGGTTACATTTTACAGTGAGAGGCTGAATGAAGCAAAGAGGAAGTATTCTTCCTATGATTTGGAATTGTATGCTATGGTCCAAGCCCTCAAAAAGTGGAGGCACTACTTGTTACCTAAAGAATTTTTTGTTTATACTGATAATCATGCTTTGAGTTTTTTGAATGCACAAGACAAACACAGTCATAGGCACATGAAGTGGGTAGAGTCTTTGCAAGCCTATACTTTCACAATAAAGCATAAGAAGGGCCAAGCAAATAAGGTGGTAGATGCTCTCAGTAGAAGGGAAATTGTAGTACAAGAGATCCAACTCCAAAGCATGGGGGTTGAAGCATTGAAGGATATGTATCATGAAGATTCAGATTTCAAGGAGGTATACAATGTTTGTGAGCAGCATTTGAATTCTTTTCATGGTGAATTCTATGAATTTTTATTTCAGAATGGTTTTCTCTTCAAAGGAAGCCAATTGTGTGCGTGTAAATGCTCAATGAGGGAGAATATCATAAAGGAGAAACACAGTGGGAGTCTTGGAGGTCACTTTTTCCTTGACAAGACCTTAGAACAAGTTAGGAGACTTTACTATTGGCCAAAGTTGCAGGTGGATGTGAGAAGGTATGTGGAAGGTTGCACAATATGTCAAAGGGCAAAAGGAACTTCATCAAATGCAAGACTCTATCAACCACTTCCCATTCCCAATAGGCCTTGGGAGTGTGTAAGTATCGACTTTGTCTTGGGGTTGCCTAGAACCCAAAAAGGTTTTGATAGTATCTTTGTGGTAGTTGATAGATTTAGTAAGATGGCACATTTTCTTCCTTGCAAATGCACCAATGATGCATCTCATATAGCAGGTCTCTTCTTTAAGGAGGTTTTTAGGATACATGAACTTCCTTTAAGCATTGTTTCTGACAGGGATTCTAAATTCATTGGTCACTTTTGGAGGACCTTGTGGAAGAAACTCAAGGAAAAAATCTATCCTTTAGTTTAGCATACCATCCACAAATGGATGGAAAAACTAAAGTGGTGAATAGATCATTGGGAAACCTCTTAAGATGCCTTACCAAGGAGCATGGACAAGCTTGGGATCTGATTTTACCTCAGGCTGAATTTTCATATAATGACTCCATGAATAGGAGCATTGGTAGAAGCCCTTTTGAGGTAGTCTATGGCATGCACCCTAGAGGGGTCTATGAACCAAGAGATCTACAAGGAGTTGCTAGGAGAAGTGCTCAAGGTGAGGACTTTGTTGTTACAATCAGTGATATTCAAAAGAATGTTGAGAAGTATAAGGAAAAGGAAGATTTAAAGAAGAGGAATGTCCAATTCAAGGTTAGAGACTTGGTGATGGCACACTTGAAGAAGGAGAGACTTCCAAAAGGAAAGTATAACAAACTCATGATGAAGAAGATAGGACCTTGCAAGGTGGTCTACAAGTTTGGCCAAAATGCTTATGAAATAGAGCTACCTCCTAGGGTGGCAATCTCTCCTATCTTCAACATTTCTGACTTGTATCCTTTCAAAGCTTCTGTGATATGATTGAGAGCTTGGTTACTATCAAACTAATGATATGATTGATGTTACTAAATTTGGTTAAGGTGTATAAGACAGGTTTGGTGACTTTGATGGTTGGATGGGTGACTATTATGAAGCCTTTTGAGCAAATTGGTGATTAACTACAAGATGATAATCAAGATTATGTTGTAGCAGGAGTTTGTAACCTGTAAATAGACTGTTGTAGTCAAAATATGGTGAGTACAGTGCTTGATAATGGACTGATAACAGTGAAGTATGGTTTAGTTGATTTGTTTCCTTGGTGAATAAATGAAAGGATGAATTGTTCAAGTGCCAATAATCAAGTTTATGTTGTTTTTATGGTGGTTGAGAATGATGTGAATCTAATTGATTAAGTCAAAGTTTTCTTTAATATGGTTTTTTCTTTGAATGAGTCAATTGGAATACTAATTAGTGGAATGATGAATGATGGCCTATGGAATGGCTAAGAGAATTTGAGTGGATTTTGGTTGAATGAAAAGTACATTTCTGATGAAATTATATTTGATCTTCTCTTGATTCTATTTGGGATTGAAATCCCTTGAAGAAATGATTTTTATGGTGTTTGTTGGATGTTCTGCATCAGATGTACCCTGATGATTGAGTGTTTTGATATGATGCTCTGCATCACTAACTACCTTGTCTATGCTACTGCTTACTATTATGGTTTCATATATTTTTTCCAAGCATCCATAGTTTGTCGTGGTGGTGCACCTTTGCAAGCACATGCCTCCATGTGAAGTAATTGCATCGTCATACTTATGTTGACTTTCTAAAAAACTATATTGTACAGTTAAAATTTTGTCATCTATCAATATCTAGTTATTAGTTATGGAATTTGAAGTAATGCTTTGAGTTTGAATGATGTGTAATGCAACGTAACCAACAATATGAATATAAACTACACAAATATATTAAGTAGAATTTATTAGTTATGTTCTCTTTATTCTATTAACTCCATGTACATTTGAGGAATCCAATGGCACTAGGAGGTGTTTGCTTGAAACCACCAATATTAGCCTGTTCAACATCCAAAATCACATGTATTAAAATACCATTCGTAAAAAAATGCTATTAACATGTGATAAATTTATAATTTTTTACTAGTTACATACCCCACTGATAGGTGTACTACAGAAATAAGTAGGTGGAGGACCGGTGTATCCAGTCTCAACATTGTGACCCTGTAATTTTATTAAAATAATAAAACTAAATTAGTTAATCATGCATTTCAGAATCAAAATTTAATAAATTAAATTCAATGAACATGCTGACTTTTACCCGACTATCAATGCCATATGCACAATGCAAAATGTTAGCCATCCTCTCCATCCCCATAGCAACATACGGATCCTACATAGCAGCATACAAATCCTGCGTAATAGCCTCTTGAGTCCCGGTGGGGTCATATGAACAAGTCGCCCCGCAAGATTGAAAAACATGGGTTTGAAGGCCACCACTCGAAGACTCCCCTGGATGGCACTGTACAATAGGGCTAGTATGATGGATGAAACTTTGGGTCAAAGTGTTGATCACCTGCAATGTCTCTACGTCAGCACTCTCCTTCGCAATGACAAGCATACCGATGTGCTCAGGAGGCAGCCTAGCAAGAGGTCGTCTCCCTTGCCGCACAAGATCCGGCTATGCACCGGGCCTATCTTGAGCCGACCCCCCACCTCTCCCCTGGAACTCCCTCATATCAAAATAATTTGGGATTTGGTTCAATACGAACTCACTGTATAGTTTCCTAAGAAAATATTGGGGGACTTCACAATTATTGCACAATGGGTAATCAAAGACCAAGTATCACCTATCATAAAAGTGGTTCCTAATCTCTTGGTGGTGGCACCAATGACTATGAAACCTCTTCGCATTGAGGCTAAGATTTTGATTTTTTCTAGGGTCAGTGAATAGAGAGCACAAATCACCTTTATTAATTTTTAAATCTTTTACTTGTTTATATGATAGTTTATCTGCATAATATGCCCTAGTTGCTGCCTCCTATCTTGCCATCCTGTTATTTGTTGGGTTATTGAATCTACATTTTTAACATCTCTTTCATTGAATTTGCTAGTGTCATTCTTTCTGCGGTTGAAGCATTTGGATCACTCAACCTACTGATAAGATCCTCAATTTTTTTTTTGTTGTTTTCATTTTCACTCCTCATATTTTGTTGAGTGCCAGGAGGGTATTGAGTGATTGGTGGGGGAGGTTGATTTCGTTGAGGATTTTCTTGTTCTTCTTGTTGAAGATTTTTGGGATTATTTGCATCTCCTACAAATGAAAAAAAAACAATCAAATCTAACCTAAAACAAACAAAATCAACTTGAAACTGAGAAATTCAAAACAAATAGCAAACAATACTTACCTCCTGCACCTCTTCATCGTCATGGCCCCATCTTTGCAAATGAAAAGCAACTATTGTTGATGAATTTTGAAGAATGCCTCCTCCTAGAACACGAGTGCGAAAATGAGGGTTTTTGGCCACGGACAAAGCAGAAAAATAGAAAAGAGAAAATGAATAGCTTTCACTTATTTTTTTGCTTTTAAAATGAAATAACACGAGTGCATTATAATGCGCTCACGTTATGTCATTTCCAATCTTTTTTTGAAGTTGGCCACAAAAGTGTAACCCAACTTCATGCACCTACCCTACTTTCAACCATCTTTCTCAATCTTTTGTTATAGCACCGGTAGGCCTTGCTCTTAGTGGAGTAACCTAGGAAAATCCCTTCATTGCTTCTTTCATCAAACTTGCCAATATCATCATCTCTTTTGATATAACCCTTGCTTCCAAAGATCTTGAAATATTTAACAGTAGGCTTATAACGAAACCATAACTCAAAAGGGGTCTTACTAGAATTACCATTAACATTTACCCAGTTCAAGGTATACACAACAGTGCTTACTGCTTCACTCCAGTACATCTGGGACACATTTCCTTCCATCATCATTGTTCTGGCAACACCTAGAATTTTTCTTTTCTTTCTCTCTACAACTCCATTCTATTGAGGGGTTTAGGGAGCAGATAACTATCTTTTAATTCCATGCTCTCCACAAAAAGAGTTGAACTCCCTGGGGGTGAACTCACCACCTCTGTCAGATCTCGGACACTTGATTTTTAGACCTTTCTCATTTTCTGCCATAGCCTTAATTTTTTTGAACTTTTCAAATGCTTCACATTTTTCTCTCAAGAAAGAAACCCATATCATTCTAGAGTAATCATCAATAATCAACATAAAATACCTTTCTCCATGAATACTTCTTACTTTGGAGGGACCACAAAGTTCAGTATGTAGCAGCTCCAACAAATTATTTGAATGAAATTGTTTGCTTTGGAATGAGACTCTAGTTTGTTTACCCATCTGACATTCCTTTTAGATTGTGTTAGCAGGCTTCACTAACTTAGGTAGATCTCTTACTGCTTGAGTAGAACTTATCTTGACAATGTTGTCACAATTTACATGAAACAACCTCCTATGCCACAACCAACTTTCATCTACTTGAGAAATTAAACAACTCCCACTATCAGTAGTCAGGTGAAAGATATTACCTTTTGTCTATTTACCTATAGCAATCATATTCCCAGAACTTCCACGTATCTTGCATCTTCCATTTTTGAACTGAAGATCATATCCCTTGTGCACCATCTGTCCAACACTCAATGGGTTGTGTTTCAAGCCTTCAACATAAAGGACATCATCAGTGTTATCCTTACCACCAAGACAAATAGATCCTTTGCCACGAATCACACCAGCATTGTTATCTCCAATCTTACAACCCCACCGTCATACTTCTCTAGACTTAAAAATTTGCTTTTATCACCAGTCATATGATGTGAGCATCCACTATCAATGACCCACTCATCTTTTTCTTCAACTTGGGCTGCAAGAGCCTTTTCATCTTTAGCAGATTTAGTAGCCACAGGATTATCTTCAATGGTAGCAATGAAAAGCCATTCATCTTCATTTCCATTACCTTTATCAAACTCATCATCAGTCACTGCTTCTTCAACAAAGTAACATCTCTTTTGGAATCTATAATTTTTAGGCTTAGATTTAGGAACTCTTTCAAAACACCTTGATGCAAAATGACATATTTTACTGCAAGAGAAACATCTAATAGGAAATACATCTTCATACTTACCTTTTCCTCTGCCTTCTTGTTTTGCAATTAGTGCTTCCAATTCTTCTACTTATCTTTCCTTGTCTTCAAGCTGCTTCAATTCTTCATCATACTTGGATATCTTTCTGTAGCTCTCTCCTAGACTATATCTTTGCCTATAACTTCTGGATATAGTAGCCTTGAATGCAGATTCAGTCTTTGGTGCAGATTCACCAAATTCACTTATTTCAAAAGCAGCAAGCTTGCCAACTAGCGTGTCTCTTGTTATCTTTATTACTGATCTGATCTCTTCAATAGCATGAGATTTCACTTTGTAGGAGGGAGGCAAGGATCTGAGTATCTTAGTTGCAATTTCATCCTCATCCACAATACCACCAACACATCTTATACCCATCACTATCTCATCTACTCTCTGCATAAAAGAAGTGATATTTTCATCTTCACCCATCTTCAAATTCTCATGCTTTCCTTCCAAGCTTTGTAGCTTAGCCATCTTCACCTAAGCATATCCTTCATACAAGGTTTCTAGATTCATCCAAATATCATGAGCTGTCTGCAATCCTATCACATTAGCCATATCTGAATCTATCAAAGCACTCACCAGAGCTTCAATAGCCCTAATATTATTTTCAGCATCTTTGATCTCATTAGTAGTGGAGGGACCATTATCAGGAATTACATATGGATCTTTTGTAATCTTATAGAAAGCTTCACCAATACATCTTAGATGACATTGCATCCTAACTTTCCATAGTGAGTAGTTAGTGCCATCAAATCTCAGACTGACCTTCTTGAATGTTTCCATCTCAGATCACCTCAAGATTCTAGACTTCTTTAGAGGAACCTGCTCTGATACCAATTGTTGGAAAAACAAGGACACACAACTGAGAGGGGGGTTGAATCAGTTGTGACAGAAACTTAAAATTTTCTAACTTAACTCAACTTAATCTCAGATTTGATGAATAAAAAATTAACCATAAATAATTAACACATCAGAGAGACAGAGAACACCAAATTTTTTTACATGGAAACCCTATTAGGGGAAAAACCATGATGAATGTTAGTCCACGAGATTATACCCTGTTAAAAGTATAAAGAGAAAGAATAAGGGGAATGCACATGCATTCAGACACACTTCCTAGAGCTCACTTCTCAAATACAAAAGGGACTCAGTACCCAACAATACAAAATAGGATTAAAATCCAAAGGGTACAAACTGAGAAAATAGTTTCTGCACAAGCCTGATTACAATTCCAATTAAGCTCAAAAAACCTTCTTCACACTTCGCTCAATCTTCTTCACACTTTTCTCTTAAATTGAAAGATATTCACACATAGGAGCACATTGAGGACTTTTCCACACCCTACACCGATGAAACAATCACTCTTATATATCCACTACATGAGATTTCATCACAACTTAGTCGGCTAGGAAAATAAAATATATTTGCAATGTCGGCCCAAATTTATAAATAAATTTTTAATGTGAATCCACCAAGGTTGGCCACAACATAGTGGAGACCCAAATTAACATCTCCAACACAAAAATACTTTAATTAATTTCACCATAAAGATCCACAACATGCTACGACCAACATGTCGGCCAAGACCATGAGAAACCAAACATGCACAAGAAAAAATCTTCAACCACGAGCTCTCTGAATAATGTGGATGTACCACAAAGATAGAGAATGATCTAGAGACATCCAAGAGCACCAAGAAAAAATAGAGAAACATCCACAACAACTGAGATTAACAGAATCACACAATTTTCATTCAGGAACACTGTCAGAGACCACAAAAACACTATCAGACCACAACACAATCATAACTTTATGCGGACCTCTGAAACTTCTGGTAGATGATCTAGAAAAATTCAACAATAAACCCTTTAATCCACACCAACTAATCTTCAACATACCAAACAAGACACCTTCATGACCTGCACAGTTCCACTAAGAACCTAGAATACTTTCTCTTACAATTTTCTCAATATCCTCGACATATACATCAACTAACACACCAAATGCTAATAGTGTTGACATCAATGAAAACCACATATCAGTAACACAACCAAAATATACAACACCAAAAACATAAAGGATCTATGGATTTGGGGTCAGTATGTTCGTTGTTGCAATGTTTTGATTAAAGAGCTCAGAACTGTCATCATTCCCAAAATACACATAGAACTAGAAGAATGACACAAAGAGAGTGCAAATAAAAGAAAAAGAATCCATTTGGGTCAACATGGAAGAGACATAGGATGTCTCGACACTTTGCATCATCCCAAAAAGGAAAGAAAAAAGAAAATATTTTGCGTCAACATGAAAGAGACATTGCAATCTCAATGCCTTGCATCATCCCCAAATGGAAAACACAAAATAAAGGCGAAAAAAAGAAAATAGAAAGACCTTTTGGGTTAACATGGAAGAGACATAGGGTGTCTCAATGCTTGCGTCATCCCCAAAAGGAAAACACAAAACAAAGGCGAAAACTTGAGAAAATAGAAATACCTTTTGGGTAAACATGGAAGAGACATAGGGCGTCTCAATGCTTTGCATCATCCCCAAAAGGAAAACACAAAACAAAGGCGAAAAAAAGAAAATAGAAAGACCTTTTGGGTCAACATGGAAGAGACATAGGGCATCTCAACACTTTGTGTCATCCCCAAAGGGAAAAGGGAAAACAAAAGAGAGAGAAGAGCAATGTATGACATATAGAAGAATGAAGGTACACAAATGAATGCCACAAAGAAAGAAGAATATCAAACATCACGTTATGGGGGAACATGATACACACATACAAACTCAAAAAAGAAAGAAAATAAAATACTAGTAATGCAAAGGAAATTTGCCATCGAACGAGTCATCCACCTCCCATTCTCAGTTAGGATAAGTGGAAGGTGATAAACATAGCTAGGGGACAAGAAAAAATGCATTACTAGGACAAGGCTATCTACTTCTTGCCCCCACTGAGTGCAAGCCAAGAATGATCCGAGATAGGTGATGGGAAAGGGGTCATGTAATAGTGAGAAGAGGATGTTCTACAACTATTACATGATAAGGTGTGGGAAAGGTGTACTATGGGATGATGGGATAGTAGTCGGTGTTATCAAAATGGTACTTAATCAGTATTTCCTTCAATGTTCGACACTTATCACTGCGGTGTCCAAGAAAATGATGGTATTTAAAATAGGGTATGTTGGAATATTTAGGATGGATTACCAAACTATTCATAGGTGGTAATAGGATGATACCTCTATTTAAGAGAATTCGTAGTTTCCTTTCACATTCAGGTGGGGGATGGAGAGGAAACTTTAGTTTTTTTAATTTGTAAGGTCATTTACGTTTACTAGATTCACCCTTTTCATGAATTGAAGGAGGAAGAGGACCTATGGGGATCCTCGCATGCTTGTCATTGGAGTCATGCAAGGTTTGTTCATGTGGAAGGAGAACATTTAAATCAGGAGGGGAATAAAAGATCATCATGCCATCATCATGGAGTCTACAATATTCTAAAGGAGGCTTGCTGTCATGAGGAGGATTTTGATAGCCTAAGCCTGTTGTGTTTTCATCTTTTGGACTTCGTTCTAAAAGTTGATGAATATTATATTCAGTTGTTGTGTTACATCCTTGTTTGCTTAAGATTGTAAAACCTTTTCCATAAGTTTCTTCAAGGTTGATTGGTGTGTTTTAATTTTTTTATCATAGAATAGTTGAGGAGTTGCTTGTTTAGAGGAATTAGGTCCACCTGTTGGAGGGAACTTAGGCCCTTCATTTGTTTCAGGATGTAGGTAACCAAACATATTAGGAGGTAAGACCGTAGGAAGGTCTTGTTGTTTCATGGACGGGTAAAAGGATGCATTGGATTCAAGGTTGTCAAGGCATTCGTTTAAAAACTTATTCATGCTATCATCATCTTCTCCAATGATGTCAACAACATGAGGACATTCATGAGGAGTTGAAGGAGCATGCAGAAGCTCAAGGTCATTAGGATTAGTTCCAAAGGAACAATTTGACATGTTTGTGACTAAAGATTTTAAGAACATCCAAAACTTATTAAAGAAAAAGGCCATGATGAAAGAAAACTAAATGCAATAAACAACAAATCTAGAAAGTATGAAAAAAGACAATAACATAAAACAAAAATGCAAAAAATGCCCAAAAAATGCCAGAAATAACAGTGCAAAATGTGCAAAAGGACTAAGTCGCAGAGTGTAGCGAATTAGTCCCAGTGAGGATTTTTTTGTGATTTTTTTTGAAATTTTAAATGCAATTTGATGTCTCTCAGATGCACAGATGCAACTACATTATGAAAATGCTGAATTTTGTTGTTTTATGATGCAAAAATGTAAGCTATATGAGCTTTTTACTAATGCAATTTTTAAAATGCTAGGATGCAATTTAAACAATGCAAAACCTAATACAATGTTGATGCAAGTGAAACCTAGGATGTAAATGCACTTGAAATCATAAACAAAATGTTCAAAAGTCAGGTTCACCAAAATATGGTCAATGATTTTGGGTGTCCAAGGGTTCTCTAACTCTTCTAGGTTTTTCACCTAAAAGGAGAGAAATGAACCCATAATGCTAATGTCTACACTCAATATTAATGTATGGAAGGATGTAATGTATCTAAATATGATGTCTAAATGCAACAAACTGAAAAAGAAAGATGATTATTGATGCTAAACCTAAGAAATGCAAAGTATTGGAAAACACAGTGATGTATGCAAAAACACCTAAGAATGCAAGTAAATGATAACATAATTAAACATAACTGGATAAGTGCACCTGGAATTGAAGTCTAATGTAGAGAGGCTCTGGAATCCTGTAGAGTTGACTGGAAATGTTGACTGGGACACTTACGCCAAGCTGGGTGACTTAGTCTAGTTTTGGGGAAAATTTGTTGGAACATGAATCTACCAAATGGGTACTTAGAAATATAAAAATCAATTTTCAGGCTTGGTAGTGGGACTAATTCACCATAGATGGTGACTTAGTCCACCTGCGAATTTCTGGAATTTTAGAATAAGATTATGTAGCTTTTGGTCTACACTTCTCTTCTCGGCAGGTGTCTGGATCTGAATTTGCATAAAACGAGCTGAAAGAAGTCTCTAAGCTTCAATTAGGGTTATGTTGACTTTGATGACTTTGATGGATTGAAAACACTTTTTTGACACCAAACTCTTTGAAAAATATATATACAAGACCTACAAACACACATGCAAAGAGGGGAAAAGGGTTAAGGGTTAGAGTATAGGGGTTTGCCTTGGTCAAACCCCTATTTGGTAATCAAACCCTATGAAATGAAATGAAATAAGAAGAGAATGATAAATAAACAACATGCAATGTCATGAACTTACCAAACCCTTGATGTATAAATCTAAAGATATGCAATGTAGTGCTCCAATGGATGACTTGATGATGCTTAGAGTGCTTGAATGCTTGAGAATGATTAAGTGAATGAATTAGGTGCTTGAGAATGAATAATTAGGTGTTATAATGAGAGGAAAAACCTTTATTTATACTTGATTTTCCAATAATTCCCGAAAATAGCACATCACAGGCTAACCTCAAGGGTAAGAGAATAAAATCCCACCATGAAATTAAAATTATTTTGATTTTTGTGCCTAGTGGGACTAAGTCACCCTAGGTGGTGACTTGGTCCCACCAGGACAATTTTACTGGGTTTTGGAAATTAAAGTGCATTAAATAAGGTTTAATGAGAATATCCTCAAAAATACACTTAAGTAGGGCCAGAAAGTGCATTAAGGGTTCATTTAAACATGAGAAATGGTTGAATTAGTGATGACAAGTCTAGAAAAGCTTGAGAGTTTGTTACAACTCTTTACAATACTTTGAAATAAGACTTGGTAAGTGATAAAAATAGGTTATTTAGGTGAATTATAATGAAAGGGTCCTAGAAAAGTGTGAAAGTGGGTTACAACATTTCACAACACTTTTACAGGACATCCTAGAAGTCTTAATGATTCTCAAGGGTCCAAGACCTAATGTGAATGTGTTGGCCACATTAAAACATTAAATCTAGGAAAAATCAAGCCAAAGTCCATAAGAAAGACTCAAGTGAGAATAAAAATGTCAACTATACATTTTTGGCGACACACAAGGAAGACAATAGAAGCCACTATTTTTGCTAGTGTTTTGTAGAAAAGCCACTGAAGTTTATTTGAAGACAACTACTAGTTATTGAAGAAAAGGCACAACTGTTGAGAGAGAAATTGAAGATCACAAAGATTGATGTTTTGAACCTACCAAGGGCATGAGGAATAAAGATAAGTGTTTGTTGTTAAATCACAGCTAGGAGAGATAGAAAGTTTTTGTGGCACAGAGGTGAAAATTTTTCCATAGTTGCAGTTTTTCAAGAAGGTTAGTTTAATTTTTTTGTTTCAATTGGAAAGACTAGAAAGAAGGCGAATAATGAAACTTCAAATTTAATGTGTGAGAAAGATGGCTTGATAGAAGAATTGGTGAAGCTCAAAAAGTGTAACTTAGAATTGATAGAAAAGATATTGGATTTAGGAAAAGTGATTATTTGTGTGAGAATGAAAATCTAAAAAAAATTAGAGAAAGTGAAAAAGGAAAAAGAAGAGCTAGAGAGAAGATTGAAGTTGCTTGATGATGTCAAAAAGAAGAATGTAGACTTGAAAGAAAACCTAAAGAGGTTAGAAGGAGAAAATAGTTTACAAAAGAAGGAAATATCAAAATTGAAATAAGAGAATGATCAATTAGTAGCATCTAATGAATGTATAAGGTCAAAGCCATTGATGTGTGATGTCTCATGTGATATGAATGATTTTTGTTCATTTGATATGGGTGGTGTAGCTAAAACTTCTGTAGGTAAAGAATGTGAAGCTAAAGATGAAGATGTGTCAAAAACTAAAGTTTTTGCTGGTTGTGATGCTAATAACAAATGTTGGTTTGAAAAGAGTGTTGGTTTGAAAATTATGAAGAAAATGAGTTATGATGGAAAATGTTTAGGAAAACATGAACAAGGAATGAGAGAGCCCATTCAACCAATTGTGAGGTCAAAGAATGAAGGTCTGGGATATGGTGAGAGAGATAAAAATGATGTAACAAGTGCTACAGTTACAGGTTCATACAAATTAGCTAAAAGTATGGAGTTTATGCAATGTTCTCATTGTCATAGGGGATGGTCCATAAAAAAGAGAAGTGTTGGGATCTTCATCCTTGTACAATTTGTGGGTTGAAGAATCACTCTGAAAAATCATGTGTTGGAATAGAGAGTGGAATGGACAATCTGTGAAAGATTGTATGAAGATAAATTATGGATGAATTGATGGACCTAGTTGGATAAAAGTTATAGATATGTTCAATAGGTTGTACAAGCTTAAATTTTGGCACGTTAAAAGAAATGGTTGTCAAAGTTTGAAGGTTTGAGTCAAGTGGGTGATGACTACTTGTTATGATTGGCACATTGAAAGGTGTCATATGATTTGAGAGACACCGAGTCTTCTCTATGTTAGAGAAAGGAAGGGAAAACCTTGTGATCTTTCAAGAGGGAGAGAAATGAGTAATGGTACTTAGCCTCTACAAGAAAGGTACTAAGAGGGTCTATAAGACTAGAGTGGTAGTAATATTGCACACTAAGTTGCTCAGGTTCAGTTTACAAAACTTCAAAACCATATTGCAAGTCTTAGCATCAGGGGGTAGTATGTTGATAATTGTTGTTGCATTATCTAGTTTTACCATAAAATCTGCCATGCACTGTTGACCATGAACTTCACCATCATGCTGCATGAGCTTTCACTGCCATGCACCATCATACTAAGTGTCCTCTCTACAATGCATAGTTAAAGAGTTTTTAGATAATTAACTATAATTTTGCACGGAGATCCAATAGTTTCTTTTAGTTAATATTTATGCATGTGATTATTGTTAGACTATTGCTATTTTTAGCATTCTCCCGATCTGTTTAAGACCTCTATATAAAGAGGCATCTGTAATCTGTTTATTATCAATGAATAAAGCAAAGCTGCAGTTTTCTCTATTGATTTTTTTTGTTTAGTATGTCTTTGTCTATGTTTTAGATTCTACAGGTAGAGCAAGAGCACCTCAAAGATTCAGTTGACTCTTGAGCACGGTCCATGAGATTCGGTGGAATGAGTTGTCTTCTTATATGGAACTTAGAGGAAGGGTCGTGGGATTTTATATATAGGCCATTTCTCAAAGAAACCTCACCGCCATCCAAATTTTTCTTATTCCTCTCCAACCTCCTTCTGGGATTCAACGGGAAGAATCCTCCCTTTTATAAAAAGTTACACAGTTAATAATGAATGTTCTCCCAAACTAATAAGCAGGGAAACTCAAAAATGGCCACATGGAGTCAAATATCGGAAGCGATTATTAAAAGCTATGCACACAGTACGATGTGTATGGACTGACACGTCGCAAGAGCTTTCAATTTCCTCAGATGTTCTCTCCGAAGGTAACTTCACAAAAAGGCTAGTGACCTACCTCACACTCGAAGGCCTATTCCATAATAGTTAGATACTACTATTCACAGAACTATATGCCAAAGGGGATACTTTAAAAGCTAATATTAACGTTGCTCATACTTGAGCAAATTGTCTAAGTAACAAATAAAAGAAATTGAGCTTTATGTTATTTTCAATTTATTTTGCTTATCATATTGTATTTAGTTATTTTAGTTTTTTTTTCTACCTTTGTTTTATTGAGATTATCTTAGTTTAATCTTTGTTAAACTTTTAGTTGTATTTATAGATTTGTTTTTTTGATTTGTATCAATTAAGTTTAAAGTCTTTTCTTTTCTTATGTAAACCCATCAATCTACTCTTATGAAAATATTTTCTATGCCTTAGGCCTAGCCAACCTTGCCTAAACAATATCCATTATTCAGTCAATACTAATTGCTTTCATGTTGTGTTGGTTTACTTGGTTATCACTCTTTTCAATAATGTTCTTGATCTTGCCTCTATCAACCTCAATAAACACATTTCAGTGTAGTGTTTTAGGAGAATTTGGTCATGTAAAGAAATCCTTTGAAAATTGATCAAACTTTTTGAAACCCCATACTCTCTAAAGATCACTAAAAAAATCTAATGATTATTTTGACATTGATTATTTTGATGCGAGTTTAGAGTTCTCCATCAATACTTGGTCGGGATCAATCTCAACAATCGCCCCTACAATTATGAGAAAATCCTATACTAGAAATGACCATAAATACTATGCAAAAAAATATATTTACTCAAATGAAATGACAAATAAATGTATATATGACCCATAAATTGGAATCTATGTCTCAATGAATTGAAGTAATTCCCTACCAAAAAAATATGGTGCCTTGGCAAAGGTACATAGTTTTTGGAAGCATGAATTAGATTATGAATGAATTCCCTTTAGGTGTAGATTTTGTAGGAAATGTCATTGACCAACTTTCCAAGGAACACAAATAAGTATCATCCAAGAATCCAATTCTTGCTTCAAGCATAATAGGTCAATCTATATGTGTTCATATGAGATTCAAAAAACAATCAAGGATAATAGTTGATGAGGATTAATTTCAAGCACATTTCAAGAAGTTTAAAAAGAGGCCTATGAATGAGCCAATAATTCTACCATCTTTATTCCCAATAAGATGTTTGAATAAAAACCTAATTTGAACCTCTACACAAGCTAAAGCTATAAGAAAATAAACATATGACACCTCAAATTTAGAGAATTTAGTTAAATATCTAATTCATCATCCTAGTGGTCATAAAAGATATGAATGCTCCTTCAATAAAAATAAATAAAGAGACCACAAATCTCTTTGTATAAAAGGAGAGGAATGTGAAGAAGAAATTTGTATTAAAATTAAGGAGAAATTAAAGTAGGGTTAGTAAAAAATATTGATTTAGTGGAAGATGAAGATGAAATGAGGGAAATGAAAATCAAAGAAGAAACAAGACTATACAAGTTTAAATAATAGAAATAAAATAAAATAAATAATCCTTAGTAAAAAATGTCTTTTTCCTCAATGAAAATGATAAAGAAAAACATAAAATTATATACAATGAAAGTAAGATTTATTACAATAAGGATAAATGAATGAAAACACATTTAAATGTAGCTTAAAAAGGCTTGGTTAAATTAAAAGAATACCTTCTCTCTTGGAAACTAGAAACTAAACATTGTTTGGATTTCTTCAATTAAAAATAATGTATTGTAGTCATTGAAAATATTGGTGTATAAGGAAAAGTGGAAGTTTGAAAGGTGTCAATGCCTTTGAAAAATCAAAAGAGATTGAGATAACATATAATCACTAGTAATTTTAAGTAGACTAAGTTAAGAAAAAAAGATGTAAATCCACCTCAACAATAAGATATGTAAACTAGAAGAATTCAACATTATTATAAATGTTTACAATGCATTTCTCTTTCTAAACAAATATGTATGTATTAAATTAATTATATATCCTTTTCATGGATGAAGAGAAATGAGTTAATAAACTGCCAATGTGAAAGTTAACATTTTAAAGAAATTTTTACCTCGCAAATATTTGAGATATATAATTTATAGGAATGATATATTTATATGGATAAATTAAACAATTTAAATAAAAATACGATATGCAAGAGGCTTGAAAAGTTTCTTCTCAATGAGAAATTTCTCCAAAATAAACTTAACATAATCACTAATTTTCTCCCTTTCTAGTCAACAAATATCATTTCTCCATTTTTATTCATATCCTCATAGAAGTTGAAAATGACTTGACACCCTTTAAATTTAAACCTCCTACACTTTAAAATTAAACAATTGGTACTTTATTTATAAATAATGCTCCCATATTAATGTAGAGTGTATTTTTTGGATAAAAAACTTAATTGTGTAAAGAATAAAAAAAAATATGTAACAAATATTTCCTTAAAAAAGGTGATCTCTCATCCATGTTGAAAAAAATATATATCACATGTATTCAAAATACATCAAATAAATCATTTTCTAAGGATAGATTCAAGTTGGAAAAATTCAAAGTGTCGCTTTATGGAGAAGACATACATTAGTGTTAAATTATCCAAATTCTCATAGATTAAGGAGAGATATTTTTCATGAATCAACCATTATTTATCAATAATTAAGGAATATGTGTAGGTGTATGTCAAAATGAAGGACATAAAAGTGGTCAAAAGGGGATTTTAAAAAAAGTGTGTAAAAGTGTTTTATAACCATTGTAAATAGTTTCATATAGTGTCCTAATATTTATAATGCACAAATGCTACATTTTTTTATGCTAAAATTTAAATTTTTTAAAATCCAATCATTTTGTTCGAGATTTTCAATCGTATGAGTTAAAACCTTATTTTGGCTAATAAATCCACATCCTCTTACATACAATAGCATACTAAAACTTTATATTCACCAAATTTACATGTTAAAATGATAAGGGAACACACAAAGTTTGAGAAGAAGAAAATGAAAGAAAATAATCAAATGATGGCCCTTAAGATATTGAAACATTTAAGAGCTTGATTATTACCTCATAATTATTAGAAATAAATAATAAAATAATTTTAGAACTTAAAACACATGGACTAGTGAGTGTAGTTATATACTCATTTTATGAGGCTTCAAATTTGAATATACATACAAGAGAGTGAAGGGAAAATGATATCTTGATATGTCAATGACCTTAAATTTCAACTTCACAATAATCTCACCTTTATAAAAGTATCTACTATGGATGAGGATTATGAATATGCCTTAACGGTAGAAGAAAAATTGAACTAATAAGAAAAATGATGAGTAAAAAATGTAATAGTAACATTGTAGAGGAAAATAAGTTTTTGTAAAATGTATCATGAGTGAAGAGCCTTAAAGAGGCAGGAATGTTAAAGTTGAATTCCAAGGAAAGGCTTTAGAGATAAGAGAGCATGAAAAAAATCTTCTATATATTGGAAGCCCTTGAGATGTTCTATATAGAAAAAACCCATAAGGCTATAGATTTTCCTCAAAACACCAAATGGTTGATGGTAGCCGAAGAAGAGTAAGAAAAACCTTGACTGAATAAGTTGAAGTAGATACATGAGAGAACATCATGATTAGAAAAACCTTGATATCTAGTGATAAAGAGGTTATAAAAGATTATTGGACGAGGAAGATAACCTTTAAAATTAAAATGGGTGTAATGATAAAGTATGTGAGTTGAATATGGATGGTGGATCTACCAAAAATATATTTAAAGTATAAAAATGGTTAACAAATTATATTATTCGTGTATTCTAAAATCTAACCCTTACAAGATTTCTTGGTTGAATAATCATAATATATTTGTAGATAAATCATGTGTTGTTGCTTTCAAAATTGGTCCTTATGTGGATGAATTGCTATGTAATGTGGTGCTAATAGAAGCATGTCATTTGCTATTGGTAAGACCCTAAAAATATGATTAGAAGGTAACCCATCATGAGGTATAACATGAAGGGAAGAGGCATCTCCTAAATTTCAAAAAAAGGGAGGAGCATTTGAAGTGGTAGCTCAATCTCTTCTTATAGAAGCTAGAATTGAGTTTGAAGATAAAATTCATATTCTAGATAAGCCAATATATAATATAGAAGCATGCTTGAGAACCAAAAATGCAAATTACTTGAAGAATGAGGTACAAATAATTGAAGAGAATGAAGTGGACTTGAAACATGACTCAACTAGCAAGGTTAATAGTGTACCTTAAGAGGTAGAAGTTGAATTTTCAGTTGAAACATTGTAAGATTGTGCATGTATTTCTCACTAGATTGAGAGCTACTAATTGTGGGAGTATGAGCATGTGATTGAAAAAAAAACTACAATAATTTTATCAAGAGTTTTGTCAAAGGTGATAGCCTAACTTGGCCTTAGCTCAACACTAAAGACTTAACATTGTTTTTCCTACCTAATAAAACGGTGAAATTAGCACTAGAATCTTGACCCTAGAAGAGAACATGGATTAGAAGTTTATGTGGTAGATTAAATTGTGTCAAGGAATCCAAAGAGAAAATTTTGAAGACAAGACTACTGAAAGGTCTACACCCTCATATTGGTGGAAAATTTTTTGAGATAATGTTTACCAAATAAGATTCTTTTGAACCGGGATATTTTTTAAAATTTTAATATGTGTAGAGAGTTATGCAACCAAACTTTAAATATGGTGGTTCCCACTAGGTAGTGTTCATTTAAAATTATATATTTGATAGTTGTTGTAGTGGGTATTTAGTACTATTCCCTATTTTTTATAATTATTTATGTTTTGTTTATATATGGGAGGTGTAAGTTGGTATGGAGAAAGATTTTTTTTTTTTTATTAAGAAAAAAGGTTAGTTTTCAAAATTTAAGGATATTTATAGTTTGTTTTGGAACCACTTATCATGGGAGTTTATCTTTAGAATTTTTGTGGGTATTTTCTAAAGGATATAGATAAATATTTTTCCAATTTTTATTTATTTTATCTTCCTACGAATATTCTAGTTTTATATCTAACTTGATAATTATAATTTGTAAGAACAACACATATTTTGGATATCAAACATATAGTTACATAGGTTGTTTTCATCAAATTGCTCTCTTTTTGAATTGTTCAAATTTTATTTAATCTTGTCTCTTTATGTTTCTAAATATATTTTAACTATAACTAAACCTTATATTTCTTAATGTAGAGAAACGATATTCATTTCTCTTAATCTCATACAAAGAAATAATATATACATCTACAATTCCTTTTGCATCTTTTAAATATATATCAATCTACTTTTAGAAAGATGTATTTAAGATAACAAAAACATAAAACCATTTTTTATTCACTTAATAGTTACTTTATTTTACATTAGAGGTTTAAATCACAAGAGAGAAAAATCTCATGTTATGACCCTAAAATAATAGTTAGAAAGAAAAATAATTTAGGGTCAACATTTATTTTAAAATATAAAAACACCTTTAAAATAAATAGAATATGTAATCACATGGAAAGTTCTTATACAATTATATCAAGGATTCTCATGTCATTCCCTTGTACATAAAAACTAAAACACAATTGACATATATATTTTTTAAATTATAACTATAAAATTAAGCTTTTAAAAAGTAACCTACAAAGAATATACTATTTAGTGAACTTTTCAAAAGAATTATCAATCACTTTTTTAAAAGTAAAATTAAAACATACATACACAAATAAAATAAATAAGCATTGTAATAAAATAAATAATTTTAAAGAAAAATGAAAAACTCTTAAGTAAATAAAAATAATTATTTTAGATAAATCTATTTAAGATATTTTTACATAAAAATAAATTAATTGGGGCATTGGCTAAAGCATCTTGTTGTAGGCAAGAGGTCATGAGATCCAATGTCTCCTTATCCTTGTGGTATTGAGATGTGAAAAAAGCTATTACAGTCTAATAAATTCTTTAAAGTAACTATTTTATTTGGTTAAGACTTATTTTATTTTATTTTAGAATTATTTTCTAATCTTTATTTTAATAAGAATTTTTAATATTTTTATACTAATAAATAAATAATTAATATTATGTTTATTATTAAATATTATTGTAAATGGTTATCAAATTTAAGAGATCTTAATTTAAAATAGTTCTATTGTAAAATATAATAAATTTAAGACAAATCACTAAAAAATAATGATAGTCAAATAAATTAACTCTATAATTAAATAAAAAATTGTACATAAATATAATGCTAAGTAGAAGAAGGAAATAACAAGAAATATAAGTAATATAGTCAAAGAATATTAATAAAAGAAAAGGTAAGAATGATTAAATTAAATGAAATAAAATCAATTTTAAGTTAAAAAATAACTCAAAATTATTAAATAGTTTTTTTTTTTAACAATTCTCTTTTTTAATTGGATTCATGGTATTCCTATCCTTAGATACTCACCTCATCTCCTCATTTCTTCATTTTAAGTAAAGTTTTTTTTTTCATGCTAGTTGGTCTAAAGTGTGAGACTTTAAGGCTACTCATTTGGTAGGGGAAATTAACATTTATTCTTGGAAGGATTCTAGTTGATGGAATTTGGGAGGAGATCCTAAAACTTGGACAGCCCTATCTTCTATTCTAGCTAAGAAGCCACATTCTTCTTTAGACCTCTTGCTTGGGGATGTGATCCTCAAGGAATTTATTTATTTTCTTGTGGGTATTGATCTTAGATCATGAAATGGGACTTCCATTGGTGGAAAAATATCTTAATATATTTTGTTGACTTAAATATAATTTCTTTCTTTGGTTACTTTGCAAAAATAATTGTTTTATCTGGGACAACATATGAGAGAGGGGATTCTCAGGCCCTACCAAATGTGTTTTTTGTTGTGTTAACAAGGAGTGTGTCACTCATATTTTCTTTCAATGTTCCTAATCTAAGAGTATTTGGAGGTAGAAATGACACATATATAAGTAACTTATTGTTCACACTACCTCTCTATCTAATTTTTGGGATAGTTTGGGAAATTCTCTTGATTTTTCTTCTATTATTTTTGTGTCTTGGGATATTTTTCCTATCTTTATTCTTTTGAATTTTTTGTTGGAAAGAAATAATATGATATTCTAAGTGTCATATCTTCCTAGGACTCATAATTTTCTTGCATGACTTGTAACCTCATGGTAATTTGGACTAAGGGTGGATTTATGACCATATTACATTAAATGAACTTATGTGTGGGTGTGCACGTGTGTGATAATTATATGTTTTGAATATGCTACTACTAATGAATATATGTATAACCTTATCATGTTTCGGTGAAATATAAATGCTTAATTTTATTTATACTAACTCAAACTAATGACTTGGAGTAATGACTCAATTGGTGAACTTGCGTGAGGTTTATCATTAGACATAGGTACCCAAGGTGCAAGATGAGTTGGATTTTGTGGTACAATGATGAGAGACAAAAAAAATTAGAGACAAACCCTAATGAAGAACTCCATAGGTAACTTCATCTTAACCTAAGGTTTACTTAATCTAGGATTAAGTAATAAATGTTACTAAATGATATTGTAGTCAAACTCGCAAGGTTGTCTAAGGTGATAATTCTACAATGATGAATTGAGCTCTTGAGGATATTGATTTTTCTTGTAACCCTAAGCTATTAGACATTGAGGCTACTACCATTGTCGGTTCAAAAGATATCAAAGTTAATCCAATTATTATGGTCCATTAAAAAATGTTGCCAATAATGTAAATTCATAGATTAACATATATAAATATAAATATAATATTTAATAAGCCTACATAAACAAATAATAAATAAAAATGAAATAGAATGTAATTAAATAAAAATCCCTATAAATAACTCATAATAATTAAAAATTAAGCAAAATCTATGTAAAATGGAATGGAAAAATAAATTAATATAAAAGGAGGGATTATATAAATTAAGGAAATAAATTACAAACCATATTAAAAGCCATCAAATTTTAAAGGTAAAAATATGGAGCAATAGGGAGGCGCGACCTACAAGAATAAATAATTATTTATATCATTAATGTGCAATTCTCTCACCCCATGATAAGGAGACAACTGTGATTAATGAGGAAAGGGAAGACATGGGAAAATAAGGGTGTCTGTGCTATTAAGAGGTATGGTGACCACAAAATTCTGCAAAAGAATGACCCGATTTGACCAAAACCCCTTTGCTCTTTAAATCTACAAAAAATAGGAGGTTTTGGCTATGATAAAACTAGCGTGAGAGAGGTGTTGAGTATGGATGCAAAGATAGAGAAGTAGGAGTGAAGGCAACAAGACAAATACTGGAATAGTTTTCCCATACAAACACTTGAGCTATGGATGCCATATCCTAGATTCTTCTTCTTTCCTAAAGCCATATATTCGTATATGGTTTTTAAATTGTTCTTAGAATACTAAACTTCAAGTTTCCTCTCTTTATTTTATTGGTTGTCAAGTTAAACCTAGGCATATGTTTGAAATTGTCACAATCTTCATCACATAATGTATAGTGTCATTTAATGCAAAATAAATAAATATTTAAACTCTATATACAAGAGGAAGGAAGTTTTATTAGAACAAAACTATAGGGTGTTAATCCACAACTTTCCTCATCCAATGAAATTGTGATGCCTAAGGAAGCCACAGTCTTGGCCATCGATGAGAATACGTCATCATATTTCACTTGTGGAGAAATCTATTTCTTCTTGTATTACTATGTTTCTTCTATGTTATCCTCAGCTACCTTTTAAATATCTACCATAGCCTTTTATTTCTATTAAATTATTATATTTTAGAAATATAATAACAATATCCATTTCAAAAAGTCCCTTTTATATAAGTGCTACTTCAACATTCCACATTAGCATGCCACTTAGGTAGTCATGATCTTCACCAAATAAGCCAATGCTATGTGTTGTTCATTTTTGTTAGAGTGAAAATTTATTTGTTCACTATACTTAAGTGTACTTAGGTTGATGAGGTTAGACAACGTCTTTTCTAACTAAATGTGCAACCTTTTAGAGCTCTAGAAGTTACCAAGTTCTTTAGTAAACCTCATGTGCATA
Source organism: Sequoia sempervirens (assembly GCA_007258455.2). NCBI lineage: Eukaryota > Viridiplantae > Streptophyta > Pinopsida > Cupressales > Cupressaceae > Sequoia > Sequoia sempervirens. Next base: position 39,666 of record VDFB02124102.1, on the reverse strand, counting down.
CCTTTTGAGGTTGGAAGACTTTCCATCTCACCTCAAAGGTCAATCAATACTTGGAATCAAGGTTGATGACCTGGTCAAATAGGTTGTTGGTTTGCACATTCCTAGTGATCCATAGGTTGACACCTATAGGACATTTGTCTACTCATTTGTGCCACATCATGGGGAACTTGTCAATCCACATGATAGGTGGATTTCCTCTTCCTTGCCTATATATGCAAGGCTTCATCATTTGTACATTTTGGTTGACTAAATATAATATTTGACACTGTTCACTTGTGCTTTTTTTTTATCTCCATGATCCCCTAATTCTTATAATTTTTATACCATTCAATACATAAATAAAAAATTATACAACTCTATATACTAGTATAAATTCTTTAATACATTTGTGAATAATGGATAAATGGTGTTAGGAGTGGAATATACATTCTCAATGAAAAACACTATTTATACATTGATTAGGGTTTTCCAATTGGGGTGTTGGAGCGAGTGGCATGCCGATGATGCATACGTTTTGTTAGTCTAGAAGCATAGATAGATTCTGCTAGGAGCATGTGGGCCTTGGGGCTAGCAACATTCCAGTGATGGACATCCAGAGTATACTAGAGGGCTTGCGTTGGAAAACGTGCCTCAAACTTACTGACATGAAATCTCTGAAAGAGAAAAGTCAGTGTGACATTCTTACTGTCTGGTCGACTAGCAGCTGTGTAACCTTGTGGAATGCTCAGGTTGCCGAGACCTTGTTACTGTCTTGTCGACTAGTGTTATCGCTGAGACATTTCTTGTTACTATGAAGTTTCAAACTCTCTCTGCTTGGGGAGAACTCTCGTCGACTATTGTTCACAGTGGTTGTCGAGGAGTCTCATGGCGACTGAAGACATCGGGGAGAGGTATGAACATTCGGTAAGAAATCTTGGTGATGGATGGTTGTCTCGCCAATAGCATGGTCTATTGTCGGTATGACTCTTGGTGAGGGATGTCATCGAGGTGACATGGAGGCTCGATAAGAACTCTTTCCAATGGATGGTTCTCTCGCCGATGGGTATGAACATTGGTATGACCTCTTGGCTAAAGCGGTAGTCTCTTTGACTGTTCTGTGCTCGGTATGATGTCTCACCGATAGCGGAAGTCTTGCCAATAGTGCTACATGTCTTTATCATTGGTATGAAGTCTTAGCGATATGGCTTGTCTCGTCGACAGCTTTGCTCGATGGATATGGGTATGACATAAAGATCTATAAGACTCTTGGCGATAGGAGAACTCTTGCCGATAGAGCTTCACAAGATGGATTTTCCTTCGATATGACCTCTTGCCGATAGCAATGGTCTAGCCAATGCTTTTGTAGTGGATATTGGTATGATGTCTTAGCGATAGGGTGAGTCTGAGTGACAATTTTGAACTCGGTGTAACCTCTTGCCGAAGGTGATGACTCTGGCTGATATCGATAGTTGGGATTTGTGGCATCGGGGAGACACGGTTAGTGTCTCACTGACATGTGATACAATTTGAACGCCTTGTCTGATTGACTATCCTACGTGGTTTGTCTTTGACCAATCAGAGAAGTAGAATGATAACTGCTAGCAGTTGGATTGTTGCGACCATTCCTATGAGGAAGATCTACATACCATGAGCGACATGGATATACTCAAATATTGAAGATGATGATCGGTTCTGCATACAGTTCAATGTGAGATACGTGTGTGAATTCAATCGAGAGTGCATTGTAAATGGGATGTTTTGTACAAGGTTGATTATTGAGAATGCTGCTATAAATTGACATTAGAGAGTGAAGCTTGTACTCTGTATGTAATTCGTTTACTATAATACAAAGGGGGTTTTTCTCCCATAAGGGTTTTCCCACATAAATCTGGTGTTCATGTGTGTATGTTCATTTCTCTGTTTCAGTTATTTCTTTCAAGTGTATCTTAATTGGACTGTAATTGAAAATTTAAAAGTCACCTTTGTATTCTTCCCTGAGGTTTTGATGTTAGGAGAGTTTTCTGCACCTTAGCTTTCCTTACAAGTGGTATCATAGCCTGGCCAGTTGTGTTATCCTTGTGGGTACGTTGGATTTTTTGAGTCAATTCTGTTTAGGGGGAGTCTTGTAGAAGTTTGGTAATTCGAATTACAGGTTAAGTGGCAAGTACGCCAGGAAAGATTGAAATTGAGAAATTCAATGGCAACAATTTTGAGTTGTGGAAATTTAAAATGGAAGATCTATTGGTTGATCGTGATATGTGGCTTGTTGTGTCTAGAACGAAGCCTACAGGCATGAAGCAAGAGGATTGGGACCTTACAAATAGAAAATCAAAGGGGTTGATAAGGCTCTATTTAGCAAACTCTGTTCTTCTGAATGTTCATGAAGAAAAGACTGCACCTTCCTCGTGGAAAAGACTGGCATCTATTTATCAGGGAAAGTCCTTAGTGAATAAATTGTTCTTAAGGAAGAAATTATACACTTTAAGAATGTCGGAGGGAGGGTCTGTTGCTGATCATTTGAACACTTTCAACATGCTGATTGGACAGTTAACATCTATAGGTGTGAAGATTGATGAAGAAGATCGATGTATGCTATTATTATGTTCTTTGCCAGATTCTTGGGATCAGCTGGTGATGGCTATTGGGAGTACGACATCCACTTTTAAGATGGAAGATGTTGTTGCTTCTTTGTTATTAGAAGAGATGAGAAGGAAATCTTCTGAGATGGCAAAGAATGCTCTTGCTGTTAGAGGCAGATCGAAAGAAAAAGGCAAGAAGAAGGACAAGAAGTCCAAATCCAAATCAAAAGGGAGATCAAAGTCTCTTGGAAAGAAGTCCAAGGTGAAGTGCTGGAATTGTGGGCAACTTGGTCATGTCTGAAAGGATTGTAAAGAGGAGAAAAAGAAGAAGAAGAAGAATTCCGAAAATGATTCTTCAAAGAGTGATGCAGATGCCTTCATTGCAGCCTTGGCTACACAAGCATCAGATGATGTCTAGCTGATTGATTTTGGAGCATCTTTCCACATGACATATCATAGAGACTAGTTCACGAAGTATGAAAAATATGATGGTGGAAAGGTGTATTTGGCAAGTGATTCATCTTTGGAAATTGTTGGCCGTGGAAGATTCAGAATTCAATTCCCTGATAGAAGAGTGAAGGGAATCAATGATGTAATGCATATACCAGGTCTGGCTCGAAATCTACTTTCTGTTAGCAAGTTGAATGATATTGGAGTGCAAGTCACGTTCTTTGGAAATGGCTTCCAGATGACTAGAAGCTCTATGGTGCTAGCAAGGGGTTCTCATATTGGTATCTTGTATAAGCTGGATGCACATGTTGTACAATGCAATAGTGTCTCTGTAAAGTCACATAAAGCTACTCATGGGGAAAAAGAGGAAAAAGTTCCTGATAGTGTAAAATCTATGGAACTTAAACTTCTAGCAGAAAAGACTATGCTCTGGCATCATAGGCTGGGCCATATTGGAGAGAAAGGTTTAAAAACCTTGAAGAATAAAAACCTGATTGAAGGGCTTGATGATTGTAACCTTGAATTCGATTTTTGTGAATATTGTATATATGGAAAACAACACTGTGTTTCATTTTATTCCAGTCCTCACAAATCTTTTGGTTTGCTTGATTATATACATTTTGATGTTTTTGGTCCAGTGAATGTTCCTTCTTTGTCTAATTCAAGGTATTATGTATCATTCATTGATGATTATTCAAGAAGAGCATTTGTTTATTTTTTGAAAAGTAAATCAGAAGTGTTCAGTCGATTTAAGGAATTTAAGAACCTTGTAGAAAATCATACTGGAAGGAAAATAAAATGTTTAAGGACTGATAATGGCGGTGAATTTTGTTCTGATGAATTTGAGAGGTACTGTAAAGATCATGGAATTAAAATACATAAAACTACACCTTACACTCCACAACAAAATGGAGTTGCAGAAAGGTTCAATAGGATAGTGATGGAAAGAGCAAGAAGTATGTTGAGCAGTCCTGCCTTGGAGGAGAAGTTTCAGGCTGAGGTAGTTGCTATAGCATGTTACTTGGTAAACCATTCTCCTAATTCTGCTCTTGTTGAGAAAACACCTTTGGAAGCATGGTCTAGAAAGAAGCCCTCTCTAAGACACATTCGAGTCTTTGGTTGTGAGGCATATGCACATGTGCCAAATGAGAAAAGATCTAAATTGGAGAACAAGGTTGTTAAATATATTTTTATTGGTTATAGTGCTGGAATAAAAGGATACAAGCTTTGGAATCCTGATATGGAGAAGGTTCTATACAGTAGAAGTGTTATATTTCATGAGCTGAAGCCTTCTACCTTGGATCTGCAGTCAGAGACAAAATCAAAAAAACAAAAAGGATGTAGTTGAAATTCCTCCGACACCAGATAAAGAGGAATTGAAAATTCAAAATGTACCTGAAACTGAGGAGAGCTCAAGTAGTTCTGAGAGTTCTAAAGAAGAATAACAACCTCAGCCTCAACAAGTGAGGAGGTCAACTCATGAAAGAAAGCAACATGATAGGTATGGGTTTTCTTTGATAGATTCTACTTGTGCCTATGCTTTAATTTCTAGCACTGATGAGCCTAGGACTGTGAAAGAGGCATTTAAAATGTCTAATTCAAACTCTTGGTTGGAAGCCATGAATGAAGAAATGGCATCATTAGAAAAGAATGATACTTGGAGTTTGGTGCCCTTGCCTGAAGGAAAAAAAGCTGTGGGCTGCAAATGGGTATTTAAAAAGAAAATAGGTCTGGATGGTAGTGTGGAAAAGTATAAGGTGAGGTTGGTTGAAAAATGGTATTCCCAGGTAGAGGGAATTGATTATGGAGAAATTTTTTCTTCTGTAGCTAAGTTGACGTCCATTAGATTTCTTTTGTCACTTGCAACAGCGTATGACTTAGAGATTGAATAGATGGATGTGAAGACAACATTTCTTCATGGTGATCTTGAAGAAGAAATTTATATGTCCCAGCCTGAGCACTTTGTGGAGAAAGGTAAAAAAAAACTAGTTTGCAAGTTAAAAAAATCTTTGTATCGATTAAAGCAATATCCTAGAATGTGGTACCAGAAGTTTGACACTTTTTTTTTGTCATTGAGATTTGTAAGATCAAAATTTTATCATTGTGTGTATTATAAGGTTGAAAGTGATCGAGTTCTTATTATTTCTCTCTATGTTGATGATATGTTGTTCATAGGCAATAGTAAGTTAATGATTTTTTATCTTAAGTCTCAGTTGTCTGCAAAGTTCGAAATGAAAGATCTTGGTGCAGCAAGGTATATTTTGGGAATGGAAATAACTAGGGACATGAAGGGTAGAAAACTTTGGCTCAGTTAGAGTAAGTATATTAAGACTGTTCTAGAGAGATTTTGTACGACTGATTGCAAGCAGCTAGTTGTTCTAATTTTCAAAGGAATGAAGCTATTTGTTGAAGACTATTCAAAATCTCCTACTGAGATAGAGGACATGACCAGTGTGCATTATGCTAGTGCGGTTGGCAATCTTATGTATGCAATGGTCTGTACAAGGCCGGACATTGCCCAAGTAGTGGGAGTACTTAGTCAGTTTATGGCTAATCCTGGAAGGACACATTGGGATGCTGTGAAGAGTGTTTAGATATCTGAAGGGAACTTCTGAATATGCATTGTGTTACCATGGCAACTTGGTTGAATCATAGAGGACTCTCAACATTCGAGGCTATGTGGATTCTAATTGGGCAGGGGACATTGACAGCAAAAGATCCACCAATGGATATATCTTCATGATGAATGGTGGTGTAGTGAGTTGGATGAGTAAGTGGCAAGCTGTAGTCGCTTTGTCCACTACAGAGGCAGAATACATGGCAGCAACACACGCCTGTAAAGAAGCAATTTGGTTAAAACATTTGTGTTCTAACATTGGTTTTGATGCAGGGAAAATAACAATTTACTGTGATAGTCAAAGTGCTATTTTTTTGGCAAAGAATCCTACTTTCCATGCCAGGACGAAACATATAGATGTACAGTATCATTTTGTATGAGATATCGTGGAGGATGGAAAGGTCTCTTTAGAAAAAGTGGATACTCTGGAGAATGTTGCAGATGCATTGATGAAGCCGGTGAGCACAAACAAGTTCAGGTGGTGTGCCAGTTCGATGGGCCTTAGTACCCATGAATTTCAGTAGTTTTGCTATGCTCTGGAGGTGTCAGTAAGATCTTCATCAAGTGGGAGATTGTTGGAAAACGTGCCTCAAACTTACTGACTTGAAATCTCTGAAAGAGAAAGGTGGGTGCGACATTCTTACTGTCTGGCTGACTAGTAGCTATGTAACCTTGTGGAATGCTCAGGTCGCCGAGACCTTGTTACTGTCTTGCCGACTGGTGTTATCGCTAAGAAATTTCTTGTCGTTGTGAAGTTTCAAACCCTCTTTGCTCAGGGATAACTCTCACCGACTGTTGTTCATAGTGGTTGTCGGGGAGACTCATGGCGACTAAAGACATCGGGGAGAGGTATGAACATTCGGTAAGAACTCTTGGCGATGGATGGTTGTCTCGCCGATAGCATGGTCTATTGTTGGTATGACTCCTGTGAACGATGTCATCATGGTGACATGGAGGCTCGGTAAGAACTCTTGCCGACAGATGGTTCTCTCACCGATGGGTATGAACATCGGTATGACCTCTTGGAAAAAGCGGTAGTCTCTCCGACTGTTCTATGCTCGGTATGATGTCTCACCAGTAGCGGTAGTCTTGCCGATAGCGCTACATGTGTTTATCATCGGTATGAAGTCTTAGCAATATGGCTTATCTCGCCAACAACTTTGCTCGATGGATATTGGTATGACATAAAGATCTATGAGACTCTTGGTGATAGGAGAAATTTTTCCAATAGAGCTTCACAAGATGGATTTTCCTTCGGTATGACCTCTCGCCGATAGCGATGGTCTGGCCGATGCTTCTGTAGTGGATATCGGTATGATGTCTTAGCGACAGGGTGAGTTGGAGTGACAATTTTGAACTCGGTGTAACCTCTTGCCGAAGGTGATGACTCTGGCCGATATCAATAGTTGGGCTTTGTGGCATTAGGGAGACACAGTTAGTGTCTCACCGACATGCAACACAGTTTGAACGCCTTGACCGATTGACTATCCTACGTGTTTTTTCTTCGACCAATTAGAGAAGCAGAATGGGAACCGCTAGTAGTTGGATTGTTGTGACCATTCCTATGAGGAAGATTTACAGACCATGAGCGACATGGATATACTCAGAGATTGAAGATGATGATCGGTTTTGCGTACAGTTCAGTGTGAGATCAGTGTGTGTGGATTCAATTGAGAGTGCATTGTAAATGGGATGTTCTGTACAAGGTTGATTATTGAGAATGTTGTTGTAAATTGACATCAGAGAGTGAAGCCTATACTCTATATGTAATTTGTTTATTGTAATACAAAGGGGGTTTTTCTTGGTGCGGTGGGTTTTTCTCCCGTAAGGGTTTTCCCACGTAAATCTGGTGTTCATGTGTGTATGTTCATTTCTCTGTTTCAGTTATTTCTTTCAAGTGTATCTTAATTGGACTGTAATTGAAAATTTAGAAGTCACCTTTGCATTCTTCCCTAAGGTTTTGACGTTAGGAGAGTTTTCCGCACCTTAGCTTTCCTTATAGCTTGATGGTTTCTTGCCAGTAGCATGCAAGACTTAAGACGAATAACATGCAGGTGATGGACCACCTTTCTTACTTATCTATTTGATGCACTAAATGAAGAGAATTTCCAATGAGGCTTAGTGTAGGTAAAAAACTAGACATAATTCATAGCAATGATGTGGTATAACTTGATACAGTGTTGGTAACTTGTTTTACAAATAGTAGGAACACCTTGGCTAGATGATCATTAGGAAGTTGACCTTACACACAACAAACTAGTATAGTTGTTTGATCTCAACTCGGGCCACAAAATATTCTTTGAGGGGTGGATAGAGATTATATCCACTTGGATGGATCATATTGCACCCCAAATATGAACTAAGGTAGGTTGAAGACATGGATTCCACAAGATCTTGTGTGACACTTATGATAAGCTTGAGGTAATGTTAGTTGGGATTAAGTATTCATTGTCCTTTCTATTATAAATCATTGGAATTAATGATTGGTATTGTTGTGGGAATGAATGTTAAATGGTTTTTGTTGGAAATAAACTTCTATTGTTGTCCTTAGTTGTCAACTAATCATCGATATCATTATTGTAATGTTGTTAAGAAAATTGTAGACTTTCTGGATCTCGTCGAGGTTGTTGTCACACCAAGGTCATTATATTCTTATTGGATACATGTTTGGTAAAATACTTTGGACTTGATAAAATAATATTTCAATGTGGCTAAGTGTTCTATGAATGAAGTCTTAACACCCTATGATATTCAAAATTTGAGATAAATTGATTTGGGTAATTTGATTGGATCTATTCCTTTTGGATCTAAGCTCAAATATTCTAATAAGGTGAATAGATTTGGTTAATGGTCTCCTCCTGCATTTAAAATAAAATAAAAATAATATTGATGGTTATTCTTGTGGCGACATGAGTGTTGTTGGGATAGGTGGACTTGGATGAGAAAGAGTTAGTCTGGTTCACTTATTTTTTCTATTGCTGCAATGATTGACACTAACAATTAGATAAAGGCTTTGGAACTCCTTGTGGCTTTTCAGAAATCTTGTGAGATAGGTTAGAAGAAGACAACTTCTGAGTAGAATCCTATGATTTTGGTCTTCATTCAAAAATTTTAAGTTTCAAGAGTCTTCTTGGATGTTAAATTCCTATGCTAAGCATATTATTCAACTTACACAAAATTTTGATTCTATCTTCTTTGTTAATATCCCTAGAGAATGAAATTGTATTGTAGACCATTTGATCAAATGTGCCTTTGATATTAATTGCACTTGGAAGGTCACATATATTGGTCATACCTATCCTTTTTTCAATATTCATAATTTCTTTATCTCCTTTGTAATGGTTTGGTTGATATGTCTAGTTTGTGGTTTTCCAATATGTTGTGTTTCATTGGTTTCATAATGTCTTTTGGTTCCTAGAGGTGGTGGGTTTGTTGCAAACCTCCTTGAATTTTTACCCCTTGGACTTTAGTGATAGTTATTGTTGTTTGTAAATCTTTGTACATTTTTCTATGATTCTTTAATTAATATATTTATATTTTTTCGGAAAAACTCTAAAGTAAAAACAAAGCTAATAAATAAAATAATTCTTAAATGAAAATTAATTAGGATAACCCCAAAACATTTCAAGTAAAAGGTCTAAGGACAACACTCTTCCACCATGCATATGTTTCTAGGATGAATGTGCATATCTAAATTCATTTTAGAGAACTTATCAATGTGTTTCCTTCCTTAAATACTAATGGTACTTAAATAAATGCTTAGATGGGAGTGAAAAATGAATGCAATTGAATACCTTTAAATGCAATGGAATAATGACAAATTATATATACATATGTTTAGTTGGTTCTAGGCAAGAAGAGAACGAGCATAACTTAGTCAAAATTTGAATTTTGAATTTCAAAATGTTAAAAGGTCAAATCCATAGGCGTAGGGTCAAATTTGTAAGCAAAAACTTCACCCATGAGATTTTGAAAGCAACCTAATTTAGATCTTGTTATTATATCTCTAACATTTATAAGAAGTTATAATTTTGGGTTACATTTCAAAAGTTATGGTGAAAATAGTGGAAAACTATCTTTCGATCATCAAAATAAAAAGGTGTGAATGAAATGTCTAAGCTAAGTTCATAGATAGAAATAAGAAACAAAAAATACATAAGAATGTAGGAAAATCTAGATAATGTATGTATAAAAGATATCAATGTTTTTGATTAGGTAAGCAGGGTTTTGAAAGGGCCTTGACCCTTGTACAAGCATAAAGATAGAGCAATAAGCACAACCCAACAATAAAGAACAACCACACAAAACAGTGACAAGACTACCGAAAAAGAATTACAACAACATTACAAAGCATAAATATCCACCAAACCAACACTAAGTCATAATGGTTTAAAAAATTGTTCCATGTATTTTTGTTGTATCGTAGTGCAAGGATTCTTCTCCACAAAAAAATTCTTCTTTTCTTTATAGGGAGAAGACATCAGATCACTTACAGAATCAACTTCCAACCTTGAAGTTACAATAGAGGAGTCCAAAGAGGAAATTCTCTTAAAATATTCATTCTAAAATTTCATGGAGGGAGTAGTGTAATCCTCCACAATAATAGGAATCTTATCTTTTTTCTTCCAAAAAAAGTGATGTTTCTTATTGCTCAAACAAGTAGTGGAGGCATGATGCACTTTTCCACAAGAATGACCAATAACCAGGGAGTCTTCATAATCAATCTGTTGCAACCCACTTACCAAATTTAAAAGATAAGGTAATTTTAATAGGAAGAACAAGATTATTCTCCATAAACACACAAAATATATCAAAGAGCGGGTGCTTCATGGATTTGCTGACCTTATTAGTAGTACAACATTGCCCAAAAGAGTTAGCAATACTCATAAAAATATTTTCATTCCAAAACTCCAAAGGCAGCCCTAGCAAACAAACCCAAATAGGAAACTTGAAAGTGTCTATCATTGGGCTAAAACTAGGGAACCATTTTTGGATACAAAGGCCATTCGAGCCAAGAAACCAGGGGCCATTTAGAAGGACCCTTGAACAGTCTTCCTCATAGGGAAAAGAAAAAAGAGAAACCATTCAACATAGCTTTTACCTCAACTCAACCACTAATCTTCCAAGCCAAAAGGACCCATCTTCTGATGACATCGATATTGGGACGATTGCCACATAGTCTCCCAACCAAAGAGCACTTAAGCCAATCCAAAGACTCAGTAAGAAGAGAGTTAGGAATTCCAATTTGAAATTGTCCATTCTCCATAATAGCACTAGAGCTTTCAACTGTGATCTCATAAACATTATCTAATAATAGGTTAGACATGCCACACATCTCCTTCACACAAGACTCATCCAATTCTCTAGGGTTTTAAGAAGGGACAACCATAGGGGAGGGAGAAGCAAGAGTCTCAGGAGCTCTCGTACACCCAACCATACAAACCATCTCGTCATTGGGAAGCTAAGAAACCCTAGGGATCAAAGGAGAAACAACATCAATAGGTGGAGGTAAAGCAACGCCCCCCTTAACATCAGTAGGGAGAAGAAAACACTTCTTAAGACTTGAAATATTAAGGGGTTTCTCCATAGACCTTGTAGCCGTACTCCTCTTAACCTCGTGACAGGATGTAATGCCCGCCAAGAACCCTAGAGGACAAACTTATACATCGAAAAATGGATTTTTTTTAAGTGCAATGTTGTGCAATGAAATTGAAGATAACTTCATTTTTTTTCCTAGGTCCCCTAGGGTACACAACTACATTACTTATTTTCCACTATCCCAATTACAGTTCCAAATAAATTATTAACAATTAAACATAAATCATCATTAAGCATAACAATACTCATCACATATAATCAATGAACCATGAGAAACATTCCTTCTATGTACATAAAAGAATAACTAAATCACTTCCTTTTCAATTAACAAATACATAATTACTGATTACATCATTTCTTACATATAAAAGATACATCAATTCATATTTTCAATTAAAATATGTACAACAACACTTCCTCAATAGAAGGGAGGAGTGCTCAACATGAGATATATGAAACATCATAAAGTTACAATACATTTCAAGTACAATGATCAATCTTCCAAAAGTAGATGCATTGTGGTAGCCAAAGGATTAGATGAAGATGCCACATCATGTACATGAAGGGTACCCAATGGAGAATGTAACACATTCCACCCAACCGCATGAGCCCAAAGGTTCACCCCCCGTGCTAGGAGGTAACAAGGGGCACCACCATCACTAAAAGACAAGTGGTAAACAATAGACACAACAAGACTACAAGGGTTTTCCACATACAAAGAACAACTTACAAAATACAGTAGTGACACTGCTTCCAGAGGCATAAAAAACACTAAATGGAAATGCTATTCAAATAATGTTAAGGTTGTAGCGGGGAGAGTGTCATCGCATGGTCTATACATGGGTTTTCCTGATAGTCTTCCTCTAAACGCCAACCCCCTTGTGGTTGTCCTGACAATCGCACATTCGATGTCGTCCCCACAGGGTAACACATGCGGAACCAATTATCCTCTCGTGGAGACAAGGATATTGGTCATGCTGACTAGGCCTTCCCAACCCAACCTTAGCCTAAATGAGCACTACAGGATTGGGTGAGGCATCCAATCCTTTTAGTTAAGTGATATTATACCCATTCCCCCTAATTAATTAATTAGGTTTTCACTTGATTAGGAAACTTCCACCTTCTACAACAAAGAAAATCCAACTCAACCGATAGGGTATAGCCAATATACTCAAATCACGAAACCAAAAGAATCTACATAGAGGTGAGGCATATACTAGATCCCACACACAAAAATAATCCAAGAAGCTAGTGAACAAAGCATGGCTAAATCCCTTCAATAAACACTCCACACATCATACCAATCCATGTTAGTTTTATGATCAGATATTAATAAGAAGATTTTAATTCAAATTCAGACAAGTAGACACAACATATACCCTGGGAAAACCCTCCAACTTGAGGGAGAAAAACCCAACAACAATATATCACTTATATATTGAATATGAAACAATAATCTCCTTTACAATGAGGCCGATTATGAGGCCAAGCAACAATGCCACAACTTGATGCAAATATAGAATAATATATATAACTCCTTGTTGATAATAAACTCAACCTCCTTCAAGACTTCGATCTACACTTTATGAACTTTGATCTGTATTTGATGAATTCACATTTGTATCAACTCAAACTTATGAATAGAATGAATAGCATACAATGAGTGAGCATCGCATATATATACAAGGGAGAAAGATCGCATCCCTTCAAGACCAACATGTTGGACTTCAATAAAATTGTGTCTCTTCAAGGTGGCAGATAAGAACAAGTTGGCCACATTTAATTGTTATCAATAATTAAATATTATATTTTGTTTGCAAGTGAAGCGCCCCTTGACATTCAAATCGGTCTCAATAAATTGAATAGATGAAAGGGTATATGAGATTTATTGTTTCAAGTCATGGCTGGAAGTGATGCCCGATGCTGCAACATCAAAACTCCTCTTAGCTAGGGAGAAATTATTCCAGCTAACCAATGTCATGGAGTCTCAGCATGAAATCCACAGTGGCTACACCCATATGTGGAAAAAGCTCATCATGAAGTCACTCAACATGATATTGTCCATCATGGCTATTCCCATGTATGGAAGGAACAAGTGCACAAGTACTCATCATGGATTCACTCAACGTGATGTCCTCATCTCATCATGACGTTCACCATGGCTACCCCCAGAGGGTGAATAAACACAAGTAAAAAAAATCATCACAAACTCTCTCACGTGATGTTGTCATGGAGTCACTCAACATGACATCCACCATGGCTACTCCCAAAAGGTGGAAACAAGTGCTTTCACCTCAAATTTCTCTCACAGAGAAAGATGCATAAAACAAGGCCTTACACCTCAAATTTCTCTCACAGAGAAAAAATGCATTAGACAAGGGCTTGCACCTCAAATTTCTCTCACAGAGAAAAATGCATTAAAGCAAATCACAGAAGATCATTGAAGTCGAGTCTCCCTCTTAGCTAGGGCTTCATTCTCCACAATTCCAAACTTGTCTTGAAAGAACAAAAACTTTACTCTGGAGAGAGGCTTGGTGAGAATATCGATCGTCTGCTCATCAGTGCTAATGTATCTCAACTAGATCGCTTTCCTCAATACCATATCTCTGATATAGTGGTATTTTATGTCAACATGTTTTGTTCTATCATGAAACACTGGATTGACAAAAAAATTCACACAACTTTGATTATCACAATGAATGACAGTCAGCTCCCATGATTGCCCAAACAATCCTACAAGAAGCTTCTGAAGCCACACTGCTTCTCAAGCTACCACACAAGCTACAATATACTCAACCTTTGTGGTGCTCAGTGCCACTGAAGACTGCTTCCTGCTACACCAGGAGATCATCGCAAATCACAAACTGAAACAACATCCATACGTGCTCTTCCGATCAACAACACACCCTACCCAATCAGAATCAGAATATCCATGCAGCTTCAAGTCCACACTAGAAGAATACCTTAATCCATATCCAACTGTGCCACACAAGTATCTCAGGATATGCTTCGCTGCAACTAGATGTATTTTCCTTGGTTCACACATGAACTGACTAAGTGCACTCAATGCATAACAAATATCTAGTCTAGTATTGACTAGATACATCAACGATCCAATCAACTGTATGTACATAGTAGGATCCACCAAATATGAACTAGTTGCAGCCTCCTTTAACTTTTGAAAATTGGTTTCCATAGGTGTAGACATGGATTTACAATCCATCATACCAAATCTCTTCAAGATATCTATTGTATACTTCCCTTGACTCAAAATGATCTCATTAGGCCTCTGCCATACTTCTAAGCCAAGGAAGTAGTGCATGTACTTAAGATCCTTCATTTCAAATTCAGAAGCCAACTCCTTCTTGCATTTGATAATGAGGTGTTCTTCTCCAGTAAGAAATAGATCATCAACATAGAGAACCAAGATCAATGCCTCACCATTAATTACCTTGAAATATAGCTTTGAATCAACATCACTCTTGGAGAAGCCCAAGCTCAACAGGTATCTATCAATTCTCTCATACCAAGTGCGAGGAGCCTGCTTAAGGCCATACAAAGCCTTCTTTAATCTGAAAACATGAGACTCCTTCCCATGAACTTCAAATCCATCAGGTTTCTCAATGTATACCTCTTCTTCAATTACACCATTTAGAAATGTTGTCTTCATGTCCATCTGATGTAATTTCCATCCTTTAGCTGTTGCAATAGCAATGATGGTCTTGATGGAGATGTAACAGGCAACTGGAGAAAATGTTTCCTCATAGTCTATTCCCTCTTTCTGAGAGAATCCTCTAGCCACAAACCTAGCCTTGTACTTCTCGATGCTCCCATTAGCTGCATGCTTGATCTTGAAGAGCCACTTAGAAGATACAACAAATTTTCCTTTTGGTCTAGGTATGATATCCCAAGCATCATTCTTGAGGATAGATTGATATTCTTCAACCATAGCATCTCTCCATACTTGCTAACTTGAAGCTTCCTCAACACTGGAAGGCTCAGTTTCAATCATTTGACTCATCAAAGCAACATAACTTGAAAAATTGTGAGGCATTTTGCTCTCTCTGAATGTTACTCTCAGGGCTGCAAACTTTTTTGCCTCCTGCATTGTTTTCCTAGCCCAAAGAGGTCTCTTTCGACCAATAACAATGTCTGTAGGCCCATCAGTAGGTTCCAAAGGCTCAACTAGATCATCTTCTTCTTTAGGATCAGTATCCTCCCTCTGAATCTCAGGAGTATGGCCAACTTCCATGTCCTGAGGAGACTCTTGGTTTTCATTTTCTATCTCCATGTGAGTGCCCTTAAATCTCTTAAATGCAACATCCTCTTCAAATGCAACATCTCTGCTGATCTCTATCAGTATTTGACATGGAATGTAAACTCTGTAGGATTTTGAAGATTCACTATAGCCCACAAATTATCCCTTCTTGCCAGATGGTTCCAACTTTGTCCTCTTATCTTTAGGAACATGAACATACACAGGACAACCAAAGATTCTCAAATGACTTACTTTTGGCTTCACACCTGTGAAAGCTTCTTTAGGAGTCATGTTCTCCAAAATGCAGTGAGGGCTCCTATTCTGAAAATACACAGTTGTCCTAGATGCGTCGGCCCAGAGGAAGGTTTACAAATCTTGATCATGAATCATGGCTTTAGCTGCTTCTACAATAGATCTATTCTTCCTTTCTGCAACATTGTTTTGTTGTGGATTGTAGGGAACATAAAACTCCCTCTTAATTCCTACCTCAACACAAAAGTTATGGAAGCTTCTAGAGATGTATTCTCCTTCGTTGTCAAATCTCAAAACTTTGATCCTCTTCCTAGATAAGTTCTATACTTGAGCTTTAAATTCCTTGAATCTCTCAAGTACTTCCTTAGATTCTTTAGTCTTTAAGAAATAAACCAAGTCTTTCTAGAGTAGTCATCAATAAAATTTACATAATACAAGAAACCACTCAAAGAAGCAACAAAAATTGGACCACACAAATCAGAATGAACAAGGTCTAGAATACCTTTAGATGTACTCTCACTACTATGAAATGGATCTTTAGTATTCTTACCCAAAGCACATCCTCTGCAAGTGCCTTCATGCTCCTGGTTGACTTTAGGAAGGCCCGTGACCATCTTCTCCATGGTTGGAAGTGCTCTAAAGTGAAGGTGAGCAAGTCTTTTATGCCATAGCTCACACAAACTTGATGAATCATGTAACAAAGCCTATAATGGACGAGTGGAAAGTTTGTAGAGACTCTCATGTCGAACTCCAATCACTTGGGCAGTCTTGATGCTTGAGTTCTTTGGCCATGCAAGGACTTTACCTTCGGAGAATCCAACTTGATATCCCTTGTCCTCCAAGGCTGAAATAGAGACAAGGTTTCGCTTGATGCGTGGTACAAATAGTACAACACTCAACTACAAGGAGATGCCAGAATCTAAGTGGAGAGTGGAAGTCCCAACACCTTTCATAGAATAACATGCATCATCTCCAATTATGAATTAAAAACTTGAATCTCTTTCTACCAAATTAGATAGATGTTCTCTAAAACTCGAGATGTGGTGAGAGGCACCACTATCAATTAACCAAGTGTTTCTATCCATTGGAACATTGCTTGATAAGGTAGAATAGAATAGAAAACCACTTGAATCCATCTAAGGAGAGATCTCACCCTCATTTTCAATTGAAGCCTACTTCTTAGGTCTGGTTGGACAATATTTTGCATAGTGACCAAACTTGTCACATCTGAAGCATTGTATGTGGGAGAGGTCCTTCTTCTTAGATGCAGGGGCACCATCTGATCTTTTATCTTTATTCCTCTTGAAGTTTCCTTTCTTCCCTTCTCTCCCTTTCTTCTTCGAAGATTGAGTGGCAAGTACATGAATGTCTTCATTGGTAGAACTTTTCCCATTGCCTCTCGCAACCAATCTTGATCTTCTTTGATGCAATCTGCCCTCAAGTGATCAAACTTAGGTAGTTTTGATCTCCCACTGATACCTTGGATAAATGGCTCCCAAGATTGAGGAAGACCATTAAGTGCCAACATAGCCAAATCCTTATCATCAACCATATGCCCAATGGTAGAGAGCTGATCTCTCAATTCAGTGATCTTCATGAAGAAGGAGATGAAAAAATATCCTTTTTCCATCTTGACATGATGAAGTTGTTGCCTTAATGCAAGAGCTCTGCTTGTATTGTTGATCTCATACATTTCCTCCAAGGTCTTGAACATTTCTCTTGCTATCTTCAACTTGGAGATTACTAGCACAAGGTGGTCCTTCACAGAGTCTACCAAAATCTTCTTCTTCTTAGTGCAATTATTCTTCCATTGAGACTTCTCATTCTCATCGAAAGGTTCTGGAATTTTGTTCTCCACAAACTCAACAATCTCATTTTCTTCCAATGCAATCATTACTCTAAACTTCCAAGATGTGAAATTGGAAGCACCTTCAAGTTTATCTTCGATCTTGAGCCCGTTCACCATTTTCGAAGATAATCTATAGATGCAAGAAGATGAGAAAAAGAGTGGATGAAAGCACTTCTTATAGAAATCTGATCATGATCTTCTTAAACCCTCTCCGATACCATGTTAGTTTTATGATTAGATATTAATAAGCTGATTTTAATTCAAACTTAGACAAGTAGACACAACATATACCCTAGGAAAACCCTCCAACTTGAGGGAGAAAAACCCAACAACAATATATCACTTATATATTGAATATGAAATAATAATCTCCTTTACCGATTATGAGCCCAAGCAACAACACCACAACTTGATGCAAACATAGAATAATATATAACTCCTTGTTGATAATAAACTTAGCCTCCTTCAAGACTTCGATCTACACTTGATGAACTTCGATCTATATTTGATGAATTCACACTTGTATCAACTCAAACTTATGAATAGAATGAATGACATACAATGAGTGAGCATCGCATATATATACAAGGGAGAAAGATCGCGTCCCTTCAAGACCAATATGTCGGCCTTCAATAAAATCATGTCTCTGCAAGGTGGCGGATAAGAACAAGTTGACTAATTATTATCAATAATTAAATATTATATTTTTTTACAAGTGAAGCGCCCCTTCACATTCAAATTGGTCTCAATAAATTGAATAGCCGAAAGGCTATATGAGATTTATTGTTTCAAGTCGTGGCTAGAAGTGATGCCCAATGCTGTAAAATCAATAGTCCATACAAGGTTCAACATCGACATTAAGCCAGTAGCACAATTTACAGACCTCTGGAAGATGAAAAAAAACACATTAACACAAGGGTCAACCACTGAACCAAACCCACAACTCCATTTGTCAAACAACAATCATTCACTTGTTTCACATAAACAATTCAAACTAATAATAGCATTATAGAATCTAAAGTGATTTAACAAAATACCCATCTCATGTTAAGGAACAATCGTCTTAGTCATTTTAATTATCGCTTACTCCCCATAACTATTTTTCTATCTACATATACATAGCATAACATAATAATTTAATTATTTGCTAATATATATATATATATATATATAGTTAATGATTATATTTTCTCATATATTTAATTTACTTAATAAAGAAAGAAATATAAATATACAAATAAAAAGTTTCCCTTCTCTCAATTTGGAAAACTAATATTACTTAATATTTTTTCTTTTATTTTACTCCCTTATTTCATTTATTTTATTTTTACATTTTAATCTAATATATTCCTCTTCCAAAGGGGAGTAGGAATCACTTTTGAAATTAATGGTTAAATGTGCATAGAACTAAGTGCCTCTTTTACAAGAAAGACTTTTCATTTATAAGAAAGGACTTTTATGGAGGAAATTACATGGAGCCTTTTTAGGGATCTCCCAAGGTATACCCCAAAGGATAGGCTATTAAATAGCTTCCTAATCATGTTTTAGTAAAACCAGATATGTTTTAAGAGGGACGCATGCTTTTAACCATGCATTCACTCGAGACAATGACTTTCCACCAAATTCCAATAAAAGGCGACCACTAACAAGAGATAAGACTTAGAAGATTACAAGATTTGAATGTAGAGAAGGGATTACCAATGAAGAAGAGAGGCGCGATGATTGAGTTAAATATCAATCACCGAATTTTACATTTGGAGTTACAGCGAACTGTCAAGGAAACTACATTTAAATATAATTATCGCTAATATCAAGTCTTCACAATTTACTTGATGACGAGTGAATTCAATGCAAATTTCACAAAGCATCATCGACGTTTAACAACAAACTTTAGATGGCTTAATGAGTCAAGTATCTGCGGATTCATATAGTTATCAAATATATATCTATAAACTTGATAATATCTAAAGTATGGAGTACAAAACTGAAGCTAAGTCTGGAGTGAACATCTAGAAGGGCCGATATACTAAACCATTGCAATGTCTGACTTTACATATGTTTAAGAACAGAGAAAAAAAGTAAATATTGTGCACAATACTAAGCAAATAATAACCAATTCTATAAAGGTCGATTCAATGTATGCCATGAGTTTTTACGTCAGCCATTACATGCGTATGCTATGCCTTTACTTGGCTTAACTAAACTGTTACCTATTTTTCACTCTGAGCTCAAACAGGTAGAGCTGGATGAAGTTCATCATTTATAGGTACACAATTTTTCATGTTTTGTTGATTAAGTGTTCATTGATCATCATTGAGATCATCTTACATATGAATCATAGTTTTATTGTGCAAACATTTAAAACAAAAAATTGAGAAAATTTGCATAGTAATGCTTTTATTCATTTTGTAAAAAATGTTGAATCCCACACAAGCCATGGGAGTAACTCTTTTTTGTATTTTTACAATCAAGTAAAGAATGCATAAGCAATGGTACGCTATACAATTGGAAATAACGAAAGCATAGGGTAAAAGATGATTCGTCATTGCCTGGAATGACAAATTGTTGACAGTTTAGGTTTTCAGTTGTGATGTCATCTCTAACTCCATTTCCAGTTTCAGCTCCAGTTCCAGCTCCAAAAGCATCTATAGGAAAGATAAAAGATGATGTTAGAGATGGTCTCTAAGCAATGACGGATCAAATCCTATCATATTCCTACGCTACTAACAGGAATATAGGATACAGTCGATCAGGCATCCATCAGATGATTGAAAAAATCAAGAGGAAAAACATAATTCAATGGAAGCTTTCAGGTTCTTTTATTTTTGCTAACATGTTTGTTTCAATGTGCAGGAATAGGTTCATCATGTTCGAGATCATTTTATTAGATATGTGGAGTAAAACAGGCTCCCACAAGGGTAGAGCCCGACATATCAAAAGGACACCTCTCATTCGCATCATATATGAGAGTTATTTAATCAAAGAAAGAAAGTCATTATCTAGGACTTCCATCAAGAAGTCTAATTCAGCATGGTAAAATATATTGCTGCTACAAAGCTGATAAAAGTGGAAAAAGAAATCACATATTCAAGAAAAGCCATGTTTGCATATATGTTCTTATACTGCCACTGTTTTATGTCATGTCTTCATATCATTTTTTGATTGTGTCATCATCATTTCTGTTGTAAGGAATCAAACAGATTTATACAATGATACAACATTTCATCTCATGAATAGTTCAAGCAATGTAAAGAGGGTCAGTCATGCTTTGTATTGATACAACATCAATATTCACAGCCAAACAGCTATGGAGATACAGTGGCCATAAACATCAAAGGGGCAATCACGTTATTCATTCATTTATTAAAGCATCAAAATAAACATTGAAATACCAGAATATGGCTGTCATTACTTTTGTCATTCTTTATTCGTTTCAATTAGCAGAGTTGAAAGAACAGGAGGATTATGCTATAGGAGGATTATGCTCATCAAAGAAGTAGCGAATTTAGATGCATGATCAGCAATCAAACATTTTTTATAGAGAAGACAACTATTATGATTTGAAAAGAGCATTAAGTTTCAATACACTGTGCAATTTCAGCTTTATCATCAAGGAGGTATCATGTCATTAAAGAAGCAATGATTAAAATATCAATGGAGCAGCAATTATGAACAACAACATTCAGCAATATATGTTTAAAGCTACAACTAGCTTTCAATTTTTATATTTTATCAAGGGACAGTCACAATCGTGAGAACAACACAGTCTACTATCATAAATACTAAGGGAGACAATAGCTTATGAATTAAATGACAAATGCATTCAAGAGTGGAGAATGGAGTAGACCAAAAAGGCTTCCTCATATATTGATTGAAATATAGAGTTGCTACATTTTCAGTTGTGGAATAAAATCAATAACAGATTTTGTTTTCATTGCATACAGCAAGAGATATTTAATTTTCAGTCACAGCCGCAACTTGGAGCTTTCTGTTTTCAAAACATAGAGATACCCATTTAATTCTTTCACTTCAAAATCATAAATATGTACAAAATGGAGGTCATCATGAGTAACATACAGATGTAAAAGAATGCAATAAGGATATCAAGCATGTGGAAAATAAAACCCTCAAGCGTACCTACAGAAGGAAAATGAAATACCACGACTTGACTTATCATTCTTTTCATTCTATATATGGAAACAGAAAAAATGTGAAAGCAAGTATCAAATCGTGGCCTAAGGATTTCTATTTTTCTTTTTATTTCTAAGAATGGCTAAAACCCACAAGAGTCCATGTGAATAAATTATGAATCCAAGAAATCGAGGGATATTTGAGCTTATTTAAGAATGTAAACACACATAAATAGAGAATCCGTGGATCTCCAGTCTCCAGTCAGGTTATGAGCATAAATTCTACATTTTTCTCAAAATTAGCATTAAAAATGGAGATATACATAGAAAAGAAGTTGTTTATTCATTCTGAAATGAAGAGTATGCAAAAAAATGAGAATGGGTTTTCATTTGTCTGTGGAAATGGTGTGAAATTTCAAAAAAATGAATCCAAAAAATGCAATTACCATACTTTTCCTGTAGAATTTGCATGGCAGTTATTAGGAAATGGCATAGAAATGTGATTCGAGCTCCAAATCTCATACCTATGGTGGCGCTGACAGAAGAGGTCTCCAAGAAATACAAAGTGTGAAAATAGAATGATAGTGAATGATTAGGGTTCCATTATTTACTCGCCCTTTTCCTTTGCTTTTCAGGGGCTTTCTTCATATTTTATGATGAGATATTTTGACCTTATGTTTTCAAAGATAAATCATTCCATTGGTCTTGAATTGTGAAGTCAGCAACCTAATGATGCATGGAGCCGTGAAATTTCCAATTTAACACTTGGCTTTGAAATATTAAAGTCTTCCCATTTTTATTTTTGTGAATGTTGAGCAAAAATAACAACTTAATTAAATATTAAGGATACAATTCCCCTAATATTTAATTTGTAGTATGGAGCCAAACGTATTAAATATTAGGATAATTATCTCTAATATTTAATCAAATTAATACTTTTACCCAATATCATGCGAAATAGGTAAGTGAAGGCTAACTGAAGTCAAAGTCATCAAGGAAAACTAGAATCATGCGAGTTATTGAGGTTTTTGGCACTTGACTTCAGTTCTACATCAGATTATCAACTGGAGAGTTACCATGAAAAAGATGGATTTTAAAATGTGCATGGGCGGATTGATACAAACGAGGTGGTTTTTCCGTGCTTTAGGCCACTTTTTCAGGGATTTCAATTCAGTTCGAGTTGCATATCAATTACATGCTTTATGACTACCAGTTCGAGATTGTGTTCACTCATTTTTGCATGAGTTTGAACCACTTTTTCAGGGATTTTTTCCTTGTGCTCATATTTCACTTTGGGATTGTGATTCTTCACTTTCAGATCACTTTCAGTTGCTTATTCATGCACTTTGGAGTGCTTTCATATTGTATATATTGAAAAAGTTTATCTTTTTCAATTCAGTTCTTGTTTTCTACCTTTGCCTTCAACAAAGAAGACTATCTTGTAACTCAACATTTTACAGATTAATACAGTAGTAGGTTATTACAGGTTAATCAAGTTTCATTAATTTGCAGAGCTTTCCTTTTACCTTTCAGTACACTAAAGTGTTTTCCTTCAGAATCTCAGGTGTCATGCTGTGTGAATTTGATAAGGAATTTATCGTGTTTAATCTCAGAAACCTTTATTTTCCCACCTCATTTCATATGTGCTGGTATACAATCAAGTTTGATTCCATAGGTTGTGTGTTGTGCTTTTGGCTTACTTTACTATTTTAGTTGTGAAGACATTCTTTTCCTTCAAAGATAGTAATACAGTCAAGCCTTCATATAAATTATTTATGTGGTTAAACTGTTTAGATTTAGTTGTGTGAATAAGATTATTGAAGTGTAATTGTGAAACAGGTTGCATGCAATACCATCATTTAGGTGCATCATCGAGGTTTTAATTTGAGTTCATGCATTCAATTTAGTCCCTTTTACCCTTTTCTCTGAATAAATTATTCAAGTACCTAATTGATCATCATATAGGAAGCCGACCTAGAATCTGGAGGTTCTATCTTTGCCATAGGATTACCCACAACTTGAAGATAGTTCCCATGTTTCAACATATTGTTGAATTTAATTATTCAAACGTTTGGGTGCAATCTGATTGACAACATAAACCTCTTTATTTCGCACTATCACTACGCAATCATATATTACCAGTTCAGCCAAAATTAATTATGGCGGATGCTATTAAGACCCAAATGGTTACAAGGCGACCGAGACTTACCAAAGTGGATGCCAATGAAGACTTGCAACCAGCAATAGAGGAATAAATAGCATCGACCAGTTAAATTTTCCTAGGATTAACTACTATGGCAGAGATTCAAGGTTCCATTCCATGTAGTCGCCATCAAGAGTGTTATTGGCCAGCAAGATGGAGGGAATTCTTATATAAGGATAAATTTTAATGATTTAAGTGTTGCAACTGCAACAGATTGTCAAGCGAATCAAGGAAATTATTTAAAATCTTAAAACTCTCAGTTATGTTCAAGTGCCTCAGCTATGACAAGTTAACAATGGAATCAGGGAGATTATTTAAACCTCTACAACATTTTATTTTCAAGTGCTGCAGATGTGACAAGTTGCCAAAGGAATCAGAAAGGTATTTTAAACTTTTATAGCCTTTTATGTTCAAGTGCTACATCGGTGAGAGGTACCAATAGACTCAGGAAGGTTATTTAAATCTGTACACCCTACCACGTTCAAGTACTGCCGCTATGACAGGTTGCGTATGAAATCAGGGAGCTTATTTAAATGTCCACTCCCCTCTATGTTCAGGCATTGCAGTTGGAACAGGTTGCTAAAGAAATTAAAAGGGTTAATTAAACCATGACAATATTTTAGTTTCAAATACTGCAGCTGCAACAAAATGAAAGAGGTTATTTAAATCTTAAACTTCCTATTAAGTTCAAATGCTGCGGCTGAAACTGGTTGACAATGGATTGAATTGAATATTGAATGCAAATCCAAGAAAGTAGTCATGGTTTCAATGGCCCAGACGCAGGATGACTACGACTAACATAAACACCAATTGCCAAATGCTATGCATTTGAAGGGACGGCGAAAAGATCTCAAGACTACAATAAACGAATTCTACAGAAGGAGGCAAAAAGAGGGGGAATACTCTAAGCCGAGATTAACAAATCTATAGAGAATATTTGACTTGACAGGGAATAGATAACAAGGGCGGCGATATCATCATGATTAAACATTAATTTCAAATATCAAAACGCCCGTTCATCAATATCGCCGAATCATAACTTATTCATGTGGCGCTAGACGAGTATAACAGAACATTGGTAGAAAAGAGACCATAACTCAAATGAAGTTTAATAGCTAAAGATTTCAATCACAAAATCTCCACTAATCCAAAGAATTCGATGATTTAAATGAGAAGGTAATTCATCGATAAGAGAGCAAGATATGAGGCAGTGGAAAGAGGAAAGTATATCTATATATTGACTTAAAATAATTAGCTCATTGAAGCTACAGACAAGGAAATGAACTGTACGGCCCTGAAAAGAAATTGCAGAGTTCATAATCAATATGCACAATCAGAATAATCAACTGGAGAGACTAATTGATACCATACACCCAAACTGAGGTTTATACCTCATAGCGACACCAAGGATGAATTGATTATCCAAAACAAGGAGATTCACAGTATATGCTCATTCTAATTTATAGATAGGTCCAAATAGAGATTTCATTTACTAACAATTTGAATTTAAGTTTTGCAGGGTAAAGGACAATAACATTGCACTTGGTTTATTTGCCTATCTTGGCTGAAGTCTTGATGCAGAGTTTTTCTTTAATTTCCAGCTTTTACTCTGAGTTTCTCAAAGAATCCCATAGAAACCCAATTCAAAGAAATTCCCCAAACCCAGTGGTAAAACTCCAAGCAGCAAAGAAAATCTTCAAGAACTCCTAGCGTTTTTCCAAAAACCCCCAAAACCTCTAGAATTTTTGAGAAATTTTTCTAGGACTTCTCATAACCAATTCCCATACCACCCCCATGCAATTGCTTCTGGCCAGCAATTAATAAAATTTCCCTCTTCAATTAACTCCACTCCTTCCACCTTCCTCTCCGTAACTACTTTCCTTCATCTATTATTTTAATTTTCATTACTTTTCTTTATTCACCATTTGACAACTTATTATATTTTATAATTTATAACCATGCCCTTTTACATTTACATACAAAAGATTAACGAATATAACATTTGATTTAATAATTTTAATCTTACTTATAATGTATTTGTACCATCTTAATAATTTAATATTTTATATTAAATATTCTATTCTAAACTATAAGTTTAATTTATTAAAATCAGATAATAACTTAATCGGTTCTATTTAATCAAGGAAAAATCAATTAATTAATCCCGATGAACACATAACCAAGCTATACCTAACCTTAGAGACAAACAATGACAACACACAATGACGATGCAAACAGAGGGGCATTACATAGGCCTCAAGAAGCATATCAAGAAGAAACTCGTCCTCCTCAGCAAGCCCATCACAGACCCAAGAAACATCCTCTGGAAAATCAACAACAAGATCACCATTTTCAGAAGAGGAAATATCTTCCTCATCCCAACCATGTACCCAAAGATCTTCCTCAAAAGAGATGTGGGATTCAACTTCATCTACAACAGGGGCATCTTCAGCACTTGCAACAACAAAAGTAGACAAGAAAGACTCCCAAAGTGAGACCTAAGATATTTCCAATGGTTTCCTTCCCTTTGGCTTTGTCCACACTTCAGAGACAACATCCGGTTCATTCGCCTCTTGTCCATCCTCATTTGTAGTAGTTGAGGACAAGCACCCAACAGTGGCTAGGGTTTTAGGCATGGGACACCTGCGCTTTCCTCCATTTGAATTTCTCATCGCATTGATTATAAATGTTATCCTAATTAAAAGATTTCAATGTTACATAGGGGAGATGTCCTAGTATCTACCAGGGCTAACTTCGTGCAACTGTAGAATTCAAACCATACATTGAATCGACAAATTTTTTTATGGGTTTTTTTTTTTCTCACGAGTTAAGTGCTTATAGCTATTGTTTTGGCTTGTGGGTAATTTGGTCAAATGCGGGAGTGTTTGATATGCGCGTGGGGGTCAAAAAGTCACCGTTTAGAGGTGTTGTCTGCTCATCGCCACTTAATGTCCTAGTATCCACCCATTATAACCACCAATTTTTTTTTTGAAACACCTAATTGTGTCACTATTAACATTTAATTAAACATATTTTATCATTCAAATCCACTCAAAATACAATGGGTTTAATTCACGTTAGCACCTTATAAAATTAATTTGGCACCCATTAAAAATCACTCCTACACATTAATTACCAAACATTAGCACTTGACACCAAACACATTACACCCCAATTAAACTTCATTTCAAGTCCGATTAATGCATATGAATAATGTTTTTTTTAGGTATTGCATTATTTTCCCTCATTTTACTGCTCGCTAGATGGAACATTCTCTCAGCGATGGAAGCTTCTCCAATCATCAACGACTCACCATGGCTCCTGCTGCTCTCCATGCTTTGAGATAACAAAAACAAACATCATTGTCCTTTCAATATGGAAACAATGGTATTGGTTAATCATTTTATTTTGCTTCTTTCATGACCCGTGAAGGGTTTATTCGATGATTAAAAAATTATTACTGCTTGTTTATGAAATAAATCATTCCTCTTCAACGCCTTTTCACCATGTGTTGTTTGATTTTGTCGAGTCATGGTGGTGGTTTTTTCCCATGGGTTTTTTTGGGGTTAAATGATTATTTCCTCTCTCCATTTTAGCACATGCTCACGACCTAGTAAACTAGATTGTTTCATGATTTTGTCTCCTCAAATGATGAGGAATTTCATGGGTTTGACCACATGTCTACATAAAATGATTTTTTGGTTTGCTTCAACCTTTTTATAAAATACCCATGTGAATATGGGTGTAATTGGCAAGCCCATTTATTATACGCCATATATGCAAAAAACCTTGCTTGTTTTTTTCCAAATACGTGTGCTTAAGGAATTAATCTCATGAAACCCTTTCCTAGAATATTCACCATCTATCTAAAAACACACTTCTGTATTCTTGTGACTAAGGAATTATTATTATGAAACCCTTGGTTACTTTTTTGTGCACATTTCTAAAAACCCAAGTCTATAATCAATCTACCTCTATTAAAATTTATATCCTATTGCTGTTGAATACATCACAACTTCTTTTGAACATTTACTGTAAAATGTGTTATTAATTATTGTTAAATGTTCTACCTTTGTTGAAATCTCAATACTTTGTATCACATATTCTTTATTTTGCAGCTTACGTTTTCTGTAATTGTGCTTTGTACATTCTACTTATAGTCATTTTCATTAGTCATGAATTTAACATTTATATTTATGCACCGTCTTTTTACTTTACTTTATAAGTAAATGAAGGTCTTTTTTGGTGACAAGTTTTTCCTTACAGACCCCATTTACAAATTCAATAATCTATGTGTTCATTTACTATTTTTGGTTATCTCTTAGCTTGCAGTTTCATTATATATGTATATACGTCTATATATGACTGCATCTATCTGTGTATATATATACACACACACATACACACTCATATATACATATATATATGTACAGTATATATATACATATATATGTACAGTATATATATATATATATACACACATCTTATTGAATTTGTAAATAAATGTGTACAATATTTTTGATATATGTATACATCTATATATATATGTATATATGTATACACATATATATATGCATATATGTATACATATATATATTATGAACACACAACTTATTGAATTTGTAAAAGAATGTGTACAATGTTATATATATATATATATTATAAACACACATCTTATTGAATTTGTAAATGAATGTGTACAATGTTATATATATATACATATAACATTGTACACATTCATTTACAATTTCAATAAGTTGTGTGTTTATATATGCCAACTAAAAACAGTAGAAAACATCTTGATTTTCAGTTATTTCTCAAGGTTTATATTTGTCATTTATTTCATAAAAGGATCCATTATATTTTGTCTCTTGTTCATTCATCAAATCGATATATATGTGTGTCTATCTTTTGGCTAGATCCATATATATCTTTACATATGTTCATTTAGCAGATCAATATATATGTTTGTATGCTTTGCCTGTCCTTTCAAAATGCAAACAATGGTACTGGTTAATCATTTTCTTCTGCATCTTTCAGGAACCGTAAAGGGTTCATTGATTGATTGAATTTTTTTTACTGCTTGTTTATGAAATAAATCATTCCTCTTCAATTCTTTTTCGACATGTGCTATTTGATTTTTTTGGGTCATGGCGGTGGTTTTTTCCCCACATTGTACACATTCATTTACAAATTCAATAAGCTGTGTATTTATATATGCCAACTGAAAATAGTAGAAAACATCTTCATTTTCAGTTATTTCTCAGGGTTTATATTTTTCATTTATTTCATAGAAGGTTCCATTATATTTTGTGTCTCTTGTTCATTCAACAAATCAATATAAGCTTGTAAATAATCTATTAGACTCCTTTATATTCAAAATAATTGTACACTTCAACTTGCATTTTCATTATATATGTGTGTGTGTGTGTGTGTGTGTGTGCACGCGAGTATCCTTTGGCTGTCCAATACAATAGACTAGCATTCATTTACTGAAAAATGTTTTAGTAATTATTGTTAAATGTTTTACTTGTGTATATATCACAATACTTTGTAGCATATATATATATATATGTATGTATGTATGTATGTATGTATATATGTATATGTATATGTATATGTGTATATATATATATATATATGTATGTATGTATACATATATTATGTCTGTATATATGTATATATGTATATATGTATACATATATAAAATTGTACACATTCATTTAAAAATTCAATAAGTTGTGTGTTCATTTACCAGCTGAATACAAGAATGGCAACAATATAAGATATATTTCATTAGACTTTCAAGAACAAGAAAGATTTATCATATTTTTTCTTTTGTGACTTTAATGTTTCACCTACTACTATGAATGGATTCAAAGTAGGCTTGAATATTTCTATCGTATCATTTTTGAAAGAGAAAAAAATGAGTTTTACAGGGACCTGAAACCACGAAGTTTACAAAATAAAGATAGAATCATTAAAGACACCAAAGTCAGAAAGACTATAAAAATAACAACAGTAAAAGACCACAGCCACCAAAAAGGCCAGCGGAGGCCACAAAACCAAAAAAATCAAACAAAAATCCAACAATAGCTAAATTTGTGTCTTTAATAAATCTACAGTCTCAGCTTCCAGCTTGTTCATATCCTGAACCCCCCTCTTTAAGATCTGAACCATCTGGGTAGTGGGAGGTGTTAGAGTAAAGTAATTAATTAACTTTACTCTCCTCTTAAGATTTCACTTTATGCATATATTAGTCATTTAATAATTAATATTTAATTATTAAATGCACTCACCTTAGGGTTAGGTTTTCCTTTCGGTGTTGATCTCCTTTATAAGGATTGATCTCTTGTATTGTATTCTTCTTCTTGATTCATTTTTTCTCTGATAATACATCTTGCACTTTGTCAGAGCCAAAACCCTTGTTTTGTTCTCTCTCTTTCTCTGTGACAGGTTTCTTGCATGCAGGTGTTCTTTGGGTTATGTGGATTTGTATTTCTCAAATCCTACATGGTATCAGAGCCAGATCTGCTGCAGCTTGTTCAGTTTTTGAAAGATTTAGAGATCTAGGTTTTGGGTTGCATCAGATCTGTGTTTGTCATCTTTTTATTTGGAATAGGGGGGTTCTTTTTTTTGGAGCACTTTGAGCCCAAACCGACCTCGCCGTTGAGCTCGCAGTGCCCAAAAACCCCTATTTTCATATAATACACGTCTGATTCGGACACAGTAGCACCAAAAGGAAAAAAAAATTTCCCTAGAGCTGTACGGCCCTAGGGCACGCAGATCGAGGTCAAAAATCATCAAAAAATAAAAAAAATATTAAAAAAAACCAATTTTTTGGTTTATTTTCTATGCTGCCAGTTCATTTTAGGGCCGCCACTCGCCGGCCACCGCGCGGCCACCAAGCGGCCACCCGCCAGCCGCTCCGGCCAGCAGAGCCACTGCCTAGCTACGACCGTCGGCGGCCACTAGTGGTAACCGCCTGCAGTTAACCACCCACGGCCAGTTAGCAGCCCGTGCGCCACTAGCCAACAGCCTACGCGCCGCCGGTTCGAGAGGAGCCACCAGGGCGCCACCTCATCATTTTTTTTACCTCTTTCGGTAAATTGGGCATAAATCGGGCGTCCGACCTCCATTTTTCGAATGGAAATAGGCGTTGGAAAGCTGGTTCCGAGCCTGATCTAATTGACGATGGATATTTTTTCTGATTTTTCCATTTTGCAGTTGTTTTTTCCAGTCAAAGTCAGAACTTGTTTTTTGCACTCCCGGAGCCATATCTTTTGCATACAGACTCTGTTTTTCGCAAACGAATAGGCGTCAAAAAGGTGGTTTTGTGCTCTTTCTAGATCTGCAGTCTATTTCATTAGTAAATTCTTCAGGTACTCAAAAATTTGTCTCAACCACTTACTTCTTTCTATCATTTTTTGGCTTTCAGTTTGTACTGGGGATTGGATTTTGCATTGTGGGGGGGTGTTTTTTCTTGCTTTCTGTCATTTACATCAGAAAAAAGAATCTAAGAACACCAAAACAAAACAAACAAACCCCTTCTGCATCTTCTGTCTAGTTCTGAAAGACCACTTAATAATAATAAAAAATTAAGCGCAGTTGAGGCACAGTTCACAGGATGGCCGACAGATCTATTGAACCTCTTACACCGCATAATTATCACACTTGGAAGGGTTGCATGATGACTCTTCTCCAGTCTCGAGGGTTATGGTC
The DNA here is from genome assembly GCA_007258455.2 of Sequoia sempervirens. Lineage (NCBI taxonomy): Eukaryota > Viridiplantae > Streptophyta > Pinopsida > Cupressales > Cupressaceae > Sequoia > Sequoia sempervirens. The sequence continues at coordinate 8,029 of VDFB02124102.1, read as the reverse complement.
CTGTTTGGATGAGGTTCAACCTCAATTGACACGCACCTTTGAGGTTATGTAGCACAGGAACAATATGGATCAGGCTATGGGATTGATGGCTTTACACATTTCCGACAATCTCTTGTTTCATCTTGAGGGTTGTCTCACTCCTCAAGCCATTTGGACCAAGTTTGATGGACTTTTTGGTACTATCAACAAGTTCAGAGCTTTACAGCTTGAGGCAGAGTTAACTTCCTTGGTACCTGATTCATTTCCCTCTATTGAGGACTTTCTGATGAAGTTCAAACAACAAAGATCTATCTTGTAGGGTTGTGGTAAGACTAAGACTGATACAGAGTGCATTTTCCTGATCCTCTCCAAGCTTCAGGGTCCATTTCAGATCTTCTCTTCGACCTTCTATTCCACCATGGATGCCTTGGGTGCTCGACATGTCATGCCTTCTTTTGAGGTCTTTTGTGATTGTCTGACTCGTGAGCAAGCTAAGCTTAAGCAGTTGGATTCACTTTCAGGTTCACAGAACAAAGCATTGGTAGCCCAGTCCTCCAAAGGAAAACATAAGCATAAACTGAAGCCTAAGAAAGATTCAGGGGCTAGTGAGAATCCCTCCAAGCCACCACCTAAGTCTGATTCAAAACCACAGTCCAATTCTAAACAGGGAAAATCTTCAAAGTCTGGTGAGTCTTCCTCCAAGACTAAGAAGAAATTTGGTGATCCTTGCAGTTTTTGTGGCAAGGAAGGACATCCCATTTCCAGGTGTTGGAAATGTTTAGAGGCTTTGGAGGAAGCCATGCAGCAGCATAATATCAGTGCACCTCAGCCTCCTTCACAGCCCACAGGGAAAGGTCATGCTCTTTCTGCATGAGCATTGTCCTCAGAATCCACTTGGATTCTAGATTCTGGTGCCTCTCACCATATGACACACACAGAGGATTTGGTCACCACTCTTGCCCCTTCAGGAACTAGACATATTGCAGTTGGTGACTCAGCACAACTTTCAGTTCAGGGTTCAAGTACTATTTCATTGGATGGTGGTTGTCTACAAGATGTGCTTCTGGTTCCTGACATTTCGACAAACCTTCTATCTGTTTATCAGATTTTCCACTCTTCTCTGGTAAGACAGTTGAGTTCTCACCACATGATGTGGTTATTCGAGATCTTCATGATCCTGACTTGGTTGTGGCTACTGGGAGTGTGGATTCTGCATCTCGCTTATACAGATTTGATGGCTTTGAGAGTTCAGACATTGTTGGTTCCTCTCTTATAGCACATGAAGATTCAGTGAGCAAGCTTTGGCATGAGCGTTTTGGCCATGTCAATTACAGATATCTACAACAGATGAGTACATAGGAACTTGTGATTGGGCTTCCACAGATTTCTTGTACTGATGGTGTATGTCGTGGTTGTGTCCTTGGAAAACATCATCAAGATCCTTTTCCTAAGGGTCGAGCCACTCGTGCTAGGGAAGCCCTAGAGTTGGTACACAGTGATCTTATGTCCTTTCCGACTCCTTCCTTTTCAGGGGCCCATTATGTGCTCACTTTTATTGATGACTTCTCCAGACGTACATGGGTGTACTTTCTTAAGTACAAGTCTAATGTCTTTGACTCATTCAGGACTTTTAAGACATTTGTGGAGAAGCAATCTGGACTTTCTATCAGGAGGATACGCACAGATAATGGGGGGAGTATGTTAATCAGGCTTTCAAAGATTTTTGCACTGAGCATGGTTTACAGCATCAGTTTACAGTTCCTTACACCCCTCAGCAGAATGGTGTTGTTGAGAGAAAGAACAGAACCTTACGGGAGATGGAAAATTGTATGATACAGTCTGAAGCTATGAGTTCTTCATTTTGGGCTGAGGCAGTCAATTGTGCCAATTATATTCAGAATCGGATGCCTCATAAGGCATTGCGACATATGACTCCTGAGGAGGCTTGGACCCATGTCAAGCCTGATGTTTCTACATTCCAAGTTTTTGGTAGTGAGGCTTGGGCATTTATTCCTGATGCTCAATGGAAAGCCATGGAGAGGAAGAGCCGACCACTCATATTTGTTGGCTACTGTGAGGATGTTAAGGCGTATAGGTTGTTTGATCCTGATTCCAACGAGGTCTTGTTTCGGCGAGATGTCCAATTTGATGAGTGCTATCCTCAGATGGATTCTCCATCACCAGCTTCTCCCTCATTGCCTACTCCTCCCTCTTCATCTCTTGAGGATTACTTATCTCTTGAGGATGATGTAGATGATGATCCACCATCTCCACCACCACCAGTTGCTTCGTCTTTGCCTAGGTGGGCGTGTCACTGTTGATGCAACTGGTTCTTTGGCAGGTGATCCTTTAGATACTCGTCGCACTTGTGCTCAAACATCTGGTTCTAGTCTTTTGAGTCATGCCATTTCAGATGATCCTCAAAAGTTTTTAGAGGTGACATGACACCTTGAGTGGGATAGGGCCATGGATGAGGAGTATTCTTCTTTGATGAAGAATCATACTTGGGATCTTTGTCCTCTTCCTAAGGGAAGAAAGTTGGTTCGGTGCAAGTGGGTGTACCGTACCAAGTATGCTGCGGATGGTTCTATTGATAAGTATAAGGCACGTCTTGTTGTGAAGGGGTTTTCTCAGGTAGAGGGTATTGACTACTCCGAGACCTTTGCTCCTGTCACCAAGATGAACTCTATACACCTTGTACTTTCACTTGCAGCTTCATAGGGATGGACAGTGTTTCAGATGGATGTGAAGAGTGCCTTCTTGCATGGAGACCTACATGAGGAGATCTATATGGAGCAGCCTCAGGGATTTGTGCAGGACACTTCTTTGGTTTGCAGACTTCGACGTTCATTGTATGGTCTCAAACAAGCCCCTCGGGCTTGGTATGAGAAGATGGAATCTTTCTTGCTTTCCTCTCACTTCACACGTTGTCATTCCGATCACACAGTGTATATTCAACATCAAGAGGGTGATCTTTTGATTCTTGTGCTATATGTAGATGATCTCATCCTTACAGGTAGCTCATCCTCCATGATTCAAAGTGTTCAGAGAGCTTTGATGGAGCAGTTTGAGATGACAGATCTTGGTCTCTTGCATTTCTTTCTGGGTCTTCAGGTTATTCAGTCTTCGGATGGGATTTCCATATTTCAGGAGAAGTATGCTCTTGACATGCTTCAGCTATTTGGCATGCTTGATTGCAAGTCTGCCCCCACTCCATTTCAGTTAGGTGTTGCTTTGTCTTCCACTTGCTCTACTCCTTCAGTAGACCCCACTTTATATAGGCAGTTGGTTGGCAGTTTGTTGTACCTAACACATTCTCGTCCTGATCTTTCCTTTGCAGTTGGCCTTGTCTCTTGGTTCTCCCATGATCCTCATGAGAGCCATTGGAAAGCAGCCAAACGTATTTTGAGGTACATTCGGGGCACCACTCATTATGGCATTCACTACACTTCAGGATCCCCTCACATCATTAGCTTCACTGACTCTGATTGGGCCGGTGATGTCAACGATCAGAAGTCTACTTCTAGCTTTGTTTTTTGCCTTGGTTCTGGTCCTATCACATGGTCTTGCAAGAAGCAGTCTGCTATTGCATTATCATCTACATAGGCTGAGTACCATGCAATAGTGTTAGCTAGTCAGGAGGTTTTATGGCTTCGATAGTTGATGACAGAGTTTGGGTTTTCTCCAGATTGTCCCACTATTCTTTGGTGTGACAATCAGAGTGCCATTCACATTTCTCACAACCCAGTGGAGCATCAGCGGACAAAGCACATTGAAATCCACATGCACTTCATCAGGCAGTTGATTTAGGATGGTTCTCTCATCTTGGAGTACATTCCTACAGAGGAGCAGGTTGTAGACATCTTCACTAAACCTTTGCCATCTTCGCGCTATCTTCAGTTGCACTCCATGCTTGGGGTGAAGGAAGTTGTCCTTGGGGGGTCTCAGTGAGGCCTTCCTTCCTTCATTTTTTCTTTTCAGCATGATTCTTTATCTCTTTTTGGAGAGGAGTTTTTTTCCCACTGGGTTTTCTCCTTTACTCTGCTTTATAGAGATTTCCTTGTATTCGGGTACCTGATCAGGCCATGTTGTTGGGACCCTCTGTTGCATTGTAGTTCCTTTGCTTTCTTCTGCATTGTTTGTAGCTGCATTGTAGCTCATCTTAGGGGGGGGTGTTAGAGTAAAGTAATTAATTAACTTTACTCTCCTCTTAAGATTTCACTTTATGCATATATTAGTCATTTAATAATTAATATTTAATTATTAAATGCACTCACCTTAGGGTTAGGTTTTCCTTTCGGTGTTGATCTCCTTTATAAGGATTGATCTCTTGTATTGTATTCTTCTTGATTCATTTTTTCTTTGATAATACATCTTGCACTTTGTCAGAGCCAAAACCCTTGTTTTGTTCTCTCTCTTTCTCTGTGACAGGTTTCTTGCATGCAGGTGTTCTTTGGGTTATGTGGATTTGTATTTCTCAAATCCTACAGGAGGCACTTTCCTCTTGAGATTGGCACGGGTCATTTTCGAAATACCTTGGTCCTCATTCTTGATTTCCTTGTTCTCTTCCAAATCAACAACTAGTGAACCCTGTTGCATTTTTTCTAGCTTTTCAAACATAGCATTGATAATAATGGCATTGTGCCTAGCCATTTTATGGTTTTGTTCCACAACTATTTTCAAGTTATTTTTAATTTTAACCATTTATGCTTCCAGAGACTTATACTTTTCCTCAATGTCACCTCCTTTCTTTCCACTACTGTTCTTTTTCCATTTCCCTTGTTCATTGCTGAGAGCGACCAACTTCAATTCCAGCTCCTCCAATTTACTATACAGAGCCCTATTTATTTGATTAAGATCATTCATTTCTTGATAGGCCCATTTCAAAACCCTGAAAATGTCACTAATGTTGTTTCTAGCAGAGGCCAAAATGTCACCAAACTGAATCCGGTCTAATATGAGGTTAACATCACCCGAGTTGGGGGAGCTAGGAAATCTGGTACCTTCAAATTTGAAAGAGGTAGGAGGGGAGGGCACAAAATTTCTACTAGCTTCAAGGTTCTCGGCTTTGTCTTCCAAGGAGTCCACAGAGTAGGAAACCAACTTGTGGGTAGGGGAGCCCTTAAGAACATGATTCTTTAAGGGGACAAAGCAGTCAGGGTAGGTCTCAGGGTTAGCTTTAGCAAGTTGGGGTTTCTTAGACTAGGTTTTCTTACCAGACATCTCAGAAGACAAGTGGGCTTCAACAATTCTCTCTTGGTTAGGTTGAATCTCCAAACCCCCACTTTCCGTGTCATAGTCCTCAAACACCGTGGATGCAACAGGTTTAGATAAAGCTCACATGCTTTGAAAGTGTTCATATATTAACCTAATAAGACTAGGATGAAGAATAGGGTATCTCCTGGAATTTTTCTTATGGTCCTCAAGGCTAATACTCAACGAACATAATAGGTAGTGAGGCAAATAAATCCGTACCTTATGGCGGAAGTGGTTAAGAATGGAAAAATGATGACCATACACTCTGGTAAATCTCTCGTCCAGTGTGATATAATCCATTATAACATGAATAACCTTTCTCCACAATGCCTTGATGGTGTCAATTTCAAAATAGCTGTTGGAAATTTTAACCAGTTTCAATTTCTCCGTGTCCTTCTTAGGAAATCTAATGACCGCCTCATCAAAAAACCTTCTGTCGCGATAAAACTTCATGCCCTCAGTGGAAATTCCAATAATATTCCCTATAATTTTCTCATCCAGCTTCACCTTTCTTCCAAAGAGAATTATTTCGCCATTGTTCTAGTTCTTCTCAAAGTAGTCTGTGGCCATAGAATCGGGCCCATGAAGTTTTTCTAGAAATGGAACCAGGCCACCTCTTTCAATCTGCTCCCAAACATTTTCATTCTTAGTGTGCACCTCATAGCTTTTAGGCTCAACTCTTTTCCTGTCCCCCCCCATTTTCATTTTCTCCTTATTGCATACTCTACCAGTGCCGAGTACCTATTGTAGAATTATGTAGCTATTCCAATGCACCCACAAAGCGTACTGCTTTTTCTTCCCTTCTAAGAAACATGACGTGACCCCATAAAATCTCTTGATTTTGATGTACCTGGCCCCTTTCTCTTTAATCATTAAATATATTTTCCTCTTTCCCATGCGTAACATCATAATCTAGTAAGGCCTTGACTTCAGTTCTCAAGTCCCTACAATTCTGCCACGTGTTCAATCCTTGCTTCCTAACCCCTTCATTCACAAAGTAATCTGCCACGCTGTTAACTTCCCTGTAGATGTGTAAAACTTTTACTTTTTAAAACTTGTCTAGAATAGTCTTTGCTTTAGCTATGGGTAAGTGCACCAAGATGGTTCCCAAAAACGGGGCTTAAGTGGCCACTTTTTTTCTGAAATATGGAAATACTGACCTTGGACATGAAATTGAGGATCGTTACACTTAAAATTTTGAGATGGAACAAAAACAAGGATCGAAGTGCTCCAAGTCTACTTTCTAAACTTCTAATTTATTTTGAAAATGGTTGAGATTAAGGGGTTCAAAAGAGGGACATACACAAATTGGTGCTATTTTTGTCAGAAAACATAACATAGCAACTCTTGTACAACCTAAGCACGGTGAACTTTTTGTAGTATTTTTAAAATCGCAACGGTCAAAAGTTAGCTAACAGTATCTAGTTGATGCATGATTTTTCTAATAATTTTTTAATGAATATTTGATTTTTTACTTATTTTCTAAGTGGGCACTTCCTGAAAATCAGAATTTTGGTCGTGCTCCCCCTAAAATTTTTTGAAGGTAATTGATTTTTTTTTAATTTTTTTTTTAAAATGTAGAATAGAGTCTAGTTTCTAAAAATGTAATTTATTTGAAATTTTGATGAACGGTTAATTTATAACGAAAAGAAACCAAACACTGCTCTTTGGCAAAAAAGAGACATACGAACAAAAGAAATTATGGATGAAAGGCTTAACATTGTTAAAAAGTGAAAAAAATTACATCGTTGGATAGCTAAGAGAGAACCTAACATTACCCATGTGTTTGCATTTGTCGATATTGAACCAGATGCAATCCTGATGCTGAGCACGAACCCAATTATGTGAAAAAATTGTAGAATTTGCAAAAACACATCTCTGGTCATTGGGAATGCCCTCCAAGCCTCTGGGTTGGTATTCCAAGGCAACTACCAATGCTAAGGCTCGGGGATTCCCAAAGAAAAATATAATGTGAGTGCGTTATTTCCTAGTTTTGATCTTGTTATGTTTCATCGATATGCGTCCTTTTGCCTCTTGCATGTTGTTGTAGCATTTTGTTTGTTATGCCGAAACCAAAGAAAATCCTCCTGCCCCGATGTGTTTCACTGTGACCTCATGGAGTCGGGGAAACATCATGTAGATAATGCTTCATTATATCGAGAGTCACCCCGAACGCCATCTCCCAGTCGCTGAGACATAAGAAATTTTCTTACCGAAACGTGCTTCCTTGCTTCATCCGTTTTGCTATAACCTTGAGATATCAGAGAGACATATCACAGATTAGACTTTGATTTACTGAAAATATTCATTCATCATGAGTCGCTGTGACAAATTGGTTCTCTCGCCGATGTATTCTTTTATCTTATGTGGGTCGCCGTAGCATACCGACATCGGGGAGACCTCATACAGAGTGCAGTTTGTTTTACCGAAAGACTTTATCCATCTTGTGTGTCGCTGAGACAATCCAATTTTCATCTCGACAAAGTCCTCATTGTGTTATCAATGAGACCTAAGGTCAGTCGCCGAGGCATTACTTCGAAAGCCTCAACTCTTATTGATATGCATCCTCCCACCACTGGTCGGTGTGACAATGTATATTTGCTATGACCTCACACCGGAAGCAATATGTTTGGCCGAAGAAACCATCCATGTGTTGTTTGGTAAGACTCTCCTTGAGAACATGCTGACGAAAACCCCGTGTTGACAAGACATAACAACCTCATCGAGATCACATTACGATATCACCAATTTCTCGCCGATGAACCTCCACATGCATTAGTCGGGGAGACAATTC
>VDFB02124100.1:0-40194 GCA_007258455.2 Sequoia sempervirens | reverse complement strand
CTATTTCGATCTTGAGTTCGTGCGCATTAAGCATTATATTCGTCTTCCACGACAAGAATCGGAGTTGAGAGAAGTTGTTTAAGTCAAACCGAAGGACATAGAAATGTTTTGCTATTCCTCCTCATTCAGATAACTTTACTGTGGTTCTTGAGGCCTGTGAGAAGATATGGGATGCTGATCATCAACGTTCGCAGAGGAAGGTAGCTCAGAAATGGCTGACAATTCAGAAAACTAACATGCCTAAGAAGGTTGGTCGTGGCGAATTCAAAGAGGAAGTTGTTGTTTTGATAACTTTACTCAACCGAGTTACTGGTCAATCAGACGCTAGCACTTTCCGTTCTTGGATGTTTTACCTGATTACCAAAATTCTTGATGACACAGAGCATTTTGACTGGGCTATGTTGATTAGTGATTGCTTACATCAGCAAATTACTAACTTTCTCAAGTATCATGAGTTTCATATGATATCCTACTTGGTTTACTTGGTTGCATTTTAAGGTAGCTTCAGGCATCTGAAAACTAATGGCACTCTCGGTGTTCAACGTGTTCATGAATATTATCCTCAATTGGAGTTTTCTCAATCCGAGCAAAACTTCCGAGCAGTGAATGATCACTTTTCTATGAGAACCGTTAGAGATCTTGATGACGAGATGCACATTCGTATTTCTGTCGAGGCCAAATCAGCAATGGAGACTTGGGCGGATTGGTTTATCCAGTTCCCTACTTTCACATACATCCGGGTTTATGGATATGTTGGAGAGCCCCTGATGTTACCAAGGTACCCTTCAGATAATCTCATCTTCATGGAGTTCCTCAGACATATGCAGCATGTTCATTTCTTTCTTCGTAGTCGTCATAAGACTACAGCTAATTTTCCATTCACATTGGGAATTTTCACATGCAATGCGGCAACAGATGCCAGGTTTATGTCTACTGAGATAGAAAGGTTCAAACTCAAGACTTATACTGAGAGGCGTTCCTATGATCCTCTCGGTCATTATGCAGATCGGTTAGAGCAAGGGATTGCACATAAGCCAGCACTTGAAGATTTACAGACTGTTGTGAAGATGTGAATTCAGGTTAAAATTAAATGCGTCACTATTGTGAACTCTCACTATCGGTCAGCTCTCTGATTACCTATCAGAAGATGTTGATGGTCTATCAGATGATGATGGAGAAGTTCTTCTCAATTCATATGTCAAGGATCAAGTTGCTCGGCAGCCACTTCGCTCACCAGATTGGTATGCTAAGGAGAATATTTCTATCGAAGAGGTTTCCAGATTAGTTATCAAGACTAGTAGGTTGTTCTTGGAGAGCAAACGGACGCGAAAGTCAGTTCCTGTAGCAGAGCCGCCAAAGGATTTCTCGTCGTTGCCTTCTACTTCTAGAGCAAGACCCAGAGTCAAGGCCATTATAATACCTCCTGAAGGGGTTAGACTTAGTGGAAACACGAGGAAAAGAGCTACTGGTAAGAGGAAGCAGAAACAGGTTGAGCGTGTTCCTGAGGTTCCAATAGAGACAGTCATTCAGGCTGAGCCTCACGTTTCACCTCCTAGTCCGCCTCACATGCAGCCTATTGACATAGATTCAGAGCCTGAGACACCAATTCAAGCAGGATCGAAGACAACTGAACCACCACAGGTTGATACATCAGGGACAGTCTCTCCTAGAATTGAAAATATTGTTCAATCTTGTTGGCTCGAAAAGTCTTTGGGAAGACAGAGGCGTGAACCTTCGTACAACCTTGATTTGTCTGAGTTCGGTGAACCTTATCAGAAAAGGTCAAACAAGAAGATCAAGAAACAGGTGCATATCGAGAAGACTCCAGAATCAGAGATTGTTATTGAAGTTGCCGTTCCTCCAGAGGGTAAAAGCTTAGATGAAGTCGAAGTTGGTGACTTTACATTTACTAAGGCTAATCTTGGCAGGACCACTAGAGAGACAGATGTGACTCTTCTTAAGATTGTCACTAATAATCTTGAAGAGCGAATCACGAAGGATGGAGAAGATAAAGCCTTACTCAAGGCTGAAAATAGTCAACTTCGCCAGTACATTTCTGATCTTGTTCACGGAAATCCGAGTAGAGCATCTGTTCTTCCTCAGAGTACACCTGCAGAACAACGAAGACTGGATCAGTTAGTCAGTCATGGCAGACTCTTGGACAACTGGATTGATAGTTTAGTTGCTGCTGGTCGGCATCTTCTTGTAGATTTGTATCAGTTAAGGAGTGATGCACATAAACTCCGTCAGGGTGTTCAGTCACTTGAGATTGCGGTTGCAGAGAATTTGGCGAAAGATCGTGTTCTAGTATCTCAGTTGTCAGTTGCATACGATGCCTTGGAGATTGATGAGGATCAGGAGAAAGTCTTTACTTGGAGAGAGCAGCACCTTCTCAGAATGGAAATATGTGAGAAGGTTTCTACTAAGTTGTTTTCACTCAAGGATGATGTGGTTGGAGTACTTGCACTTGTCAGCGGTTTTGTGGTTCAGATTCCGTGTCATTATCTTCTGGAAGATGGCACGTATGTTGAGTTGGATAAAGTTCAAGCAGAGTTCGAGAAGCTGATTCGTGACAGCCTTGAAGGTGAACCTATGGCGCCTAAATTAGAGAATATTTCACTGATTGCAGCCAGTTTCAGAAAGGCGACTGAAGAATGTAAAGATGGTATGCACACAATTACAGAAAGTGGCAGAGAACTAAAGAAACAGACTATTATTTTGGACAGTGTCAAAGTGCCAGATGACAGAGAGATTGATGAGTTCTTGGTCAAAGTGTTAGACCGAGTTGACATGGAGTAATCTGCCAGTTGGAACCTGCAGTTAATTTCGAGGGTTGAGTCATGAGCAGCAGTTAACTCGACTTTCAGTCTTGAGTTTACTTGCTGACTTAACACATGCTTATCTCGTCCTTGGAATTATCAACACAGGAGTTAGGGTTAGGGTTTCCAGTTAACTGAAGGTAGTGTCCAATTAACTTTGCTTTAAATAAGGACGTGCATGCTTGCACATGGTCCATTTAGGTTATTTGTACCGGTTAACTGATGGTAGCTTTCCAGTTAACTGTATAGTTTACTTCATTAGGGTTTAATAATTAATCTTGCATGCATTTGCGAGACTGTAGTTCACACAAGGTGATTTTAGGGTTCCCTACACCTTGATGTATATAAATAAGAGTTTTTGCTTATTTGTAATTAACTTTTGCTTGAGAGAGAAATATATGTTGCGCCTACCTTGCCCTCAATATTGTTCTTTTGGTATTTGTTCATGTGTCTTTGCTATTACAGTTAATTGTTATGCCACATAGGGTTTCATGCAATTGTGATAGTGGATTCTTTCCATAGTTTAGATAAATCTGTCTTGTGAATCTTTTGTCATTATTGATCAAGCGTTATGCCACATAGGGTTTTGTGAGATTGTGATGATAAATCTATTTTGTGAAGTCTTTACTGTTATGATCAAGTGTTATGCCACATAGGGTTCCATAAGGTTGTCATGGTAAATACTTCCCTTAGTTTAGATAAATCTGTTTTGTGAATCTTTTATCATTTTAATCGAGTGTTATGCCACATAGGGTTTCATAAGATTGAGATGATAAATCTGTTTTGTGAGTCTTTACTATTATGATCAAATGTTATGCCACATAGTGTTTCATAAGATTATCATGGTAAATTCTTAAATCTGTTTTGTGCCTAATAAACTTGTTCAGATTGAGATGATAGTTGTGCCACCTTGCCTTCAAGTAGAGAATCTAAACACGTTTATCGTCGATGAGTCATAAACTAGCCTCCGTTTTCTCATCTCTGTTTTCTTGAGAATTTGGATAGAATTTAAGTTATTAAGTTTAGTTGCTAGTTAGTGAATGCGAAACCGGAGAAAATTCTCGGCTACAGCATTATATAGTTACACCAAGAAGCATACCTCTGACTGAAACAAAGAAGCCGAGGAATTAGTTTAGTTTATTTCCCTTTGCAAGTATTTTTGTAAAGCACAACGAGGGAGCTTCCCCTCCTAATTTGAAGAGCACTCATTGCGTAGTGTACATAGGTTGTTCGTAACAACTCTTACTCCAGAGGTGTTAGTTGTTACACCAACATCTTCTTTCTAGTGATCTCAGGTATTCATCCTGTCTGTGTTACATCCAACTTTTCGTTGCATGTCTTTGTCAGATCAGAAGACGAGTCGTCAGCCTGTAGCTGGAGACTAAGTAGATTTTAGCCAGTTGGAAAAATGGCTCTCTGAGAACAAAAGTGCCCCTGGAGGCTAGGGGCGCCCTTGATTTTGACCTTTCAAATGATGAAATTTGATGAAGTGTTCTCTTTAAGCTGTTGTGCGGAATGGATCAAGCTCTGCAATGAGCCCATTATCTAGTCCTGAAGTTTTGCCAAACACGAGATGCGAGGAGGTCGAGTTTACTTCGTAAGTGTTGAAAATGATGAAAATTTGACTAAGTTTGGGGTCAAAAGTACAGCTTTTGCTAAGGGCGCCTTGATTTTTCAAGCCTCAGACCTCAGTTTTATGGATTGCAGTCTCAAGGAGTGTTTTTGTCAAATTTGATCCTGCTCTTCAACGCAATTGTTAGCCAGTTAATTGGGCATGTCAGTCAATCAGAATTAGTGATTGAACAGGAGCTCCGGCGAGGGTTGTAAATCCAAATTTTCATTAAAATGGTTAAGTCTGGAAAAGTAACGCCTTGAGTCAAATCTTTGATTTTTTGAATTAAAGATGACTAGGCGCCCATGAAAGGTGGATTTTGAATATTATTTAATATTTAATAATTCGACTTTAAGGGGGATTATTTTAATTGCAGAAAAGAACGATTTTAGCTTGGATGTTCAATTAACTGATTTGCATGCTGAGTTTAACTGAATTAATTAAAGGTGGCGCCCTTTTTAGGGTTATTTTACATTCAGTTACCTTTTTTCAAGTCCCAATCAGATGAGGTCGAATTCTTTTGAGGTCCAATCAGAATTTAATTGAATATTTTTAAAGGTGGCGCCTAATTGCATGAAGATGGACGATACTTGTCTTGAATTTATTTAAGTCATTATAATCACCATTATTCTCATACCAAGTTCAGAGCAAACGCGATTTTCTTGAGCAATTGAAGATTCGAAGGTGCTTTGAGTTCAATTTTTCAGTGTTGGGTCCAAATTGTTCAGAAGATTAATTTTCCAAAGTTCAATTTTCAGTGCATGCAGGTTTCATCGAATCTCAGTCAAGCATAGTCAATTTTGTTCATAATCAAAATAAACAAACTTCTTTCTATCTAATTTCTTCTATTCTCATCTTAGGTATTCTTTGCATGTCAAAGAAAATGGCAAAATATTCAGAATCTGATCATCTGGGTTTACATACTTCAGCGACAGCAGCAAAACCCATGTCTTAGATTTTTTCGAGGAAATTGCCCTGTAGTTTTTTTTCTAAAGCTCTGTGCTTTTTTCGGAGAATTTCTTTGTATGTGGGTTAGAAACACATCTTTTTTCAAAATCGAGTTATCTGGGTTGCCTTAGAATTCCATTGCCTACAAAACCCATGTTCTAGATTTTCTCGGGAAAAATTGCCCCGAGTGAGCTCTAGAACCCTTGCTTTTATCGACTGAAAAACCTTCGCATGCCTTGCTAAAACTCACTTTTTCAAATTTTTGTTGATCTAAGTTTTCTTAGAATTCAATTCTCTACAAAACCCATGTTTCAGAAAAATTCCAAAAAATTTTCCCGCAACTAGCTATTTTTAGCCTCATCAGGGGATATTTTAGTTTTCTGGAAAAGTTGTCAAAATATAGCCATGTTCACAGTCAACAAGCGATTTTTTCAGAATGCAGTTCAACCAAACTGAATTCAAGACCAAATCGGTCTTAATTCATGATTTCGTCAGAATGACTGACACAGATTTGCATCAAGTGCATCCGGAGGGTTGATTCAGACATTTTGATAGGCATAGTCACCCAAGGTTCACATGGTTTCATACCTCGTATAGCTGATAGCCTTCAAAGGCCAGTTTAGAGGGTTGGACACCATTGGAATTCTGCGTGTGCAGCAAGTTCACGTGTATTTCTTGCAACCAGAGTGTGCGCGATCAAGCTTCATGGTTTCATCATGCAACACTCTTTCATTGAGAAGAATCAAGAAAAGCATCAAAAGCATTAAGCTGCAGAAGGAACAGAGGTCATCACTCCATTTACGGAGCCGCCAAAGTCACTCAGATCTCGTTCCATTATCTTCGTGAAGATGGTACCTACATTGATCTCGAGGCTGTGCAAACTGAGTTCTAGAAGCTTGTTCGTGATATCTTGATGGTGAGCCTGCGGCGGCCAAGTTGGATCACTTCTTAGTGATGCAACTAGTTTCAAACAAGAAAACAGAAGAGGTCAGAGAATGTCAGAGGGTGATTGCGGATGGTGACAGAGAGTTGAACAAGCAGGTTATCATCGTGGATAGCGTCAAAGTACCAGAGGATGAGACAATTGACCAGTTCTTGGACGAGGTGTTAGACCGTGATGACTTGGAGTGATATGTCAGTTGGAACCTGCAGTTATTTTCAAGGATAGAGTCAGGAGCAGCAGTTAACTCGACTTTCAGTCTTGAGTTCTTATTGTTGATTTCATGCACGCACATCTCATCCTTGGAATTATCTTCGCAAGAATTGACTTTTAGTTAGGAGTAGTTAACTGGTGTTAGTTATCAATTATTTTTATTTCAATAAGGACTTGCATGTTGCACATGTCCAGTTCAGTTGAGTCCTGTTTCGATTAACTGATGGTAGCTTTCCAGTTAACTGTATATTTTCCTTTATTAAGGTTTAGCAATAAAATCTTGCATGTTTGCAAGACTGTAGTTGACTCAAGGTGATTTTAGGGTTCCCTACACCTTTTGATGTCTATAAATAAGAGCTTTCTGCTCGTTTGTAATTAACTTTTGCACGTGATAGTAATATATGATGTGCCTACCTTGCCTGTAATATTGTTGTTCTATATTTGTTCACAAACTTTTACTATGATGATGAATTGTTGTGCCACCTTGCTTTCATGTTATTGTTATTGTATTTTCTTATCTTAGTTAAATATAGTGGCTAGTTTGATCGTTTATTGTATGTGTGTTTTGCCAATGCAATTTGCTGTCCTAGTTGGCTATTCTATGTTTTGTTTCTAATAAGCCTATTCAGATGAGCAGATAGATGTGCCACCTTGCCTTCACGTTGTGAATATGTACCCAATTTATCGTTTGATGTGTGTGTTAATAAACCTATTCAGCCAAGCAAATTGTTGCGCCACCTTGCCTTCATGTTGTGAATTTGTACTCAGTTTATCGTATATTTGTTTGTTTCCAATAAACTTCTTCCCAACCAAGCAAATAGATGTGCCACCTTGCCTTCACGTTGTGAATTTGTACCTAAAGTTTATCGTATAGAACATTCTTGCTCCATTTCCTCATGCTTTGTTTACTTGAGGAGATTGGATAGATTAAAGCTTTAGTTTAGTTGTAGTTAGTGATCTGCAAAACCAGAAAATCCTTAGCTGCAACGTTCGTGGTTTTTCTTAACCTTGTGCCTCTTCCAGCTGAGACAAAAAGATAGGAGTTAGATTACATTACTTTTTTTCACGCAAATCAGCACTAAAGAGGCAGCTTCCCCTCCTAATTTGAAGAGCACTCATTATGCAGTGTGCATAGCTGTCTGTACCAACTCGCACTCCAGAGGTGCTAATTGTTACGCCAACAACTATATATTCAAAAACAGTGACTATTATAAAGCTGTGTTTATATTTTGTAAAGCAGCAATTAATTCTTAATTTAAAAGTTGTCCTTTCTAAAAGGATGTCACTCTTTCAATGGGTGTCTCTCTTTATAAGGACATAAAGATATATAAGGAGAGATAAGGAGGGAGTTTTAAATATAGAAATCAATGAATAATTTCTGAGCATAAGGAAGAGGGAGAGCAGAAGTATGAAGAATAAAATTGATTAAAGATTTTGTGTGAAATAAAAGGAACACATACAGATCTGTATATGAAGACATAGAAGAGAGATTAATAGAAGAAGATTTTGCAGAGATAAAGAAGAAGATATTGTTGGTTGGAAATTTTGTATTCTTGTGAAAGTATACAAAATGGTGATTTCAACCACAGCACATGAGATTAAACTCTCCTAATTAAGGGAAAGCTCCCCCTTTAACTAAATAAAACTAAATGGATAGGACAGCAATCGTTCCTCTTATTTCAGGAAAGATTATATTCTCTTCTCTTTAAAGAAAAGAAACAGTATAGGTTGATAAAACTTAATACGGTAGCTATGCAGTGGAATAAAGAAAGAGGAGATAAAGTTTCCTGAAAGCGCAAAGACTTCCGTTATTTCCTCCGGGACGGGAAAACAATTCAATAAGCACAAAGTCTTGAAGAATGAAATCCTATCAACCTTTTTCAGAACGATTACTTTATGAAAATATACAACATAAAACAGCGCAAAGTCTGTAACTATGAAGTATCTATTAACTATTCTAGATGAGAATTAATACTAGCGCAAAGACTTGTAATTGTTCTCAATTTCTAATACTAACTATGAATTCAATCTTCACATTTACAGCACAAAGACTGCAGATATTTAAATCGAATCTCTCTTCAGCAATATTCTACAATTCTCAAGTAGTCACAAAAAAATGATCCAAAATGACGTAAGAACATAGAGGATGCAAAATGAGAATTCAGCTCAAAGTCTGAAATTCCAGCTTCTTGATATTACTTGAAAATTCACAATTATCAACTATAAAGCTCAAAGACTTTATGAGTACAAAATTCTGCAGAGTTTTCTTGCTTGCTAAAAAGATATCTATTACAATAGACCCCTCAAGTATTTATAGGAGGGAGGTCTGGAGAAAAAGGTGGGAGGATCTCAACAAACTTGAGAAAATCTCTCAACCGATAACTAACTGCAATTGACTTATTCAAAATTACAATCCAAATTGTGATTTGTTTTGTAAGATTTTACATGTAATTACTTTTTTCAAAACTGCAAGGAAAGAACACTTGCAATTGCAAAATTTGTTTTTACATATATTTTGTTGAAAGTAAAATAAATAAAACAACCTAAAATTTTAATTTGCTTCATTCCTATCTTTGAAAGATAAGAATTTGCTGATGATGGTCTGCAATTCATTCGGATCTGGACCCAATGTGTTCTTGGCTACTGCAACTGTCTTCAAGATTACATCAAAGTATCTGATTGCTGCCAGTCTATGCTCTTCATAAGTAGTTTGCATTTTCTCAAGGATTGTCTGATGATTAACAAGCTTATGAATTGAATCCATAGAAAACTGCTCTGATTCCATTTGTTGATGAAGATTGGCTGCCATTTCTGTAGTAACTAAATCAGCTGCAAGTAATTCATCTTCTTGATTCAAAACTGTACAAGAGATCTTCTCAAAACTTGAAAGAATATCCTGCTGAACTTCATCATTCATTTCTAAAGTGGCTTGGATATCTTTGATAATATCTTGAATGACCAATGACTTGTTTGTCATAAGTTCTTCAAATTCTATGTACTTCTCTCTGTTTGGCAAGATCGAGTTGCTGCATAGAATTTGTAACTTGACTTGATCTATCTCATGCCAGATTTTTAAATCTTTTTCAAGCGATTCCAAACTTTGCTTGAAGGCTTCCAAAGTCTGATTTAGCTTTATTTTGGCTATTTTGACATTTTTGAGAACTTGCAAGGTCTTCTCAATCATTGGAATGCTTTGATCAATCAGCTGAGTTATCCATGAATCAACTGCTTTGGCCTTTTGTGCAATTCTTTCTAATTGCCTAACTGATTCATTAGGAGGAGCTGTAGATAGAGAATCAACTGCTTCTGATGATCCTGTAATCCTTTGAATAACTGAAACCAGCTGAGCATTGTCTTCTTTGAGCTTTTCCTTTTTAGCTAGAAGTTCATTATAGCTTTGTGTCAGAATTGTTACTGAACTCTGAGCATCTTGCATCATATTGGCATGAGTCTGCTTGCCCAATTCTACCCTTGTGAACCTGTAATCAGACACTTGCATCTCTTCATGTGGTTTATCAACAAGAGGCTCTGCAATCTCAGCATATTTCATTCTATTGCTGTCAACAAACACTTGTGAGACTGTTTTTGCTTTCTTTGCAACCATTGGTTTCGATTTCTTCAATTTTTGGAAATCAAAAATATCAGGAGACACTGCTTGTTTCTTTCTTTTTGGAGCAATTGAATTCAACCATGGAGGAAGATCCAAGGTTGTCACATCTGAAATAGCAACTGCAGTCTCACTTTGTGTTACAACAGAAATTCTAGGAGGTGCCTCGGTTTGTACAGCAACTATGTTTTGCTCAGAAGACAAATTACAACTAGGATTGGCCATGAAACAATCAAAGCTTGTTACAGACGTATCAATCTCTGAAAGAGTTATTTCTGACATGACTGGAAAGATTGGATTTACATCAAAGATACTCTCCAAGTTATTGGGCAAGCTTCTTACGGGAGTATTCACTATTGATGAAGATTGATGACTAGTCTCTTGAGGTGGAATAGAAGGAACAAATACGGTGGAAAAGGAATCAACATCACTGTCGATAGGGGACATAGGAGATATGGCTGATTCTGGTATTGGAGCTTCAATGTGAGGAGTTATCTCACTTAGAATGGTAGAGGTTTCAAGAACCTCGTCTTCTTCTTGCTGATCCAAAACTTGAATCTGCATTTCATTGACTTCTTTTCCCTTTAGTGTTTCCCTTTCCAACGGTTGTTCTGCAGCTCGGCTTACCTTCAACTTAATTCTGGTACCTGAAGAAGAAGCTCCTTCTTTTGACTGCTCTCTAATTTCTGACTTCAAACCTCTAGGACCAGCTGGATCATCTTCAGCCCTAACTTTGATTTTGATAGTTTTAACACCTATGCTTTTGAGCCAAGAGTTGGTGTTCGCCAAGACTGATTGAAACCTATTAAAGATTGAGACAGATTCCTTTTGAGACCATTGGATTGCAAGAATGGGGGCATTTGCAACTCCTTGTTCTTCGTATTCAGGATCTAAAATCTGCTTATCATCAATTACTCCCTCTGGAATTAAGGTTAGATTTAGATCAATAATTTGCTCCAATGTAAGCCTGCAATAATCCATTTTGTATATATCTTTTTCTTTCCGGAGGTCTGCCCAAATGTCTTCAATACGGTGCACATGAGTGAAGGCTCTTTTAATTTTGTCTTTCACCCTTCTATAATCAAAATCCACTCTTGCCTAGAATCTTTTCAATGTTATTTCCTGAAGTTCAGTCTCCATTGCTTTGGCTCTTGAAGAAGTTGTCAAAGAATACCTCCCAATTATCAATGGATTATGTGATGAAATACTGACTCCAGTCTTGTGTTGTGTAGCTTGACGTGAATGAACTGTCATCAATTGTCTTCCCAGCTCCATCAAAATAATCTTATCAGTCGGATATCTTGGAAGCATATAAGGTTGGTCTTCAAAGCAGCCAACTCTCATATAAGTGAAGGTAGGGAATTGAAGAAACAAGCAACCATACTCATTTACTTTATTCCAAGCCGCATCAGATACCTTGTTGTTTGCTAATGCTTTATCGAACAAACACATAAAGTAACCAAAGAAAGCATCTTGAACCCTTCTATAATGCGCTCGACTTGGAATAAAAGTCAGCTGATCATAATACTCCCATACAAGCACCAATGATCTATCACCTTTAGGAGATAAACCTGGAAAATGCCTCAACGAAGCTGCTATATAAACCAAATATGAGTTCATATAGAAGGTAAGAGTGGTGGGAACCTGTGCAAGCTGTTCACACAAACTGTCACTGATTATTTCTCCCTAGAATATTGGATGCTGTGCTTTTCTAATAACTACCATGAACTTATACATCCAGTTTTCAAACACATTAGAAACCTTCAACCCTGCTATTCTGCTCAGAAGAGTGATCATATCATTAATTTCTTCCTTAAAATCAGACCGATACAATTTGGGTATCCGGGTCACACAAGGTCGTGATTTGAGAAGCCACTTAGAATTGATATGTCTAATACAATCACTCTTTTTCTGCTCAAAATGTCTGTGAGCACTCTTCAATGAGATCTCTGAATATGTAGTAGCATCAGGAACCCTGAAAACTCTGTTGATTGTTTCAGCATCAAGTCTGATAACCATGTTGCCATCATCATCCTTGATAGTTTTGGATTCTCTATCAAAGTGTGCTGCACACGCAAGAACGAATTCTGGCTCAAGGGCAGCAACAGGAAAAGAAGACACCAGATGAATATGACTCCTCAGCAATTTTTGCATGTCAGAAGAAGTAGATTTCTCAGCTCTCCCAAGAAACTCAGACATATCAATATGCCCAATTTTTGTGTCCTTGATCTCATCGATATTCGAAACCACATGAGATGGAGAAATCTCATTCTGATATTTATCAAACTTGTATTTCATCTTTTTGCTTTTAGAAGAAGTTGGCTCGTCTGTCATTGAACAGGAATCTGCAAGACTGCGGTGAAAACCCCATAAGGTTAGAACATCATCAGCATCAACGTGAGTGGACATGGTGAAACTCAAACCCTAGGACAATGAAACGGTCTTAGAAAAATGATGGAAAGCGGATGGTGAGGACGAATTCGGAGTTTGATGGGATGACGGCAGTCAAAAACAACATCTTGTCTTTTTGAAACAGCAAGACAAAGAGATTTTTGGCTTGAATTTTGAAGTTATATCAAAGAAAGTTCGACTTTTGAACCTTTTAAAAGCATTTCGGGTTTTTCTATGCCTATAGCAATTTTTATAAAAAGGGCAGTCGGGACTTTTGGAGCATTTAACAATTTCGGAACTTTTTGATGCTTTAGCAATTTTTACTTTTTTGCAATTTTGAAAATTGTATTTCCAACTGCAAATCCCGAAATGCATTTTTTGAGCTAGAAACCCGAAATGTGAGTGAAGGAGAAACTTGTAACTTTTGTGAAAAATGACAATGGAAGTGGATGGATGAAAATGAAATGGTATATGGAAGCCTTATTGTTTGAAAAGATGAATGAAAGCGTAATGAAGGAAAAGTTTATTGCTGGAATGACAAAATGAAAAATGCATTCAAAATGAGGTTTGAGAATGGAGATATGAAAGGATATGGAAGGCAAATTTTTCGATGGGATGAAGGAAAGTAGAGGACGCGTGAGGTATGATAAACTGAAAATGAATAAAAGCGAAAGGCGTATGAAGACGCGTTTTCATAGGGGTGGACAGAAAATAAATAAAAACATATTTTATAACACAAAATGACAAAGAAAACGCGTTTTGTAAAATACAGAAGCAAATACTAACAAAAATACGTATAAACGAGTATTGGATGAGGCGATGACTATGTAAAAAGATGTATAAAAGTTGAAGAAAAACGCGTTTACATTTAAAGACATTAAAATCAAAAACGAAATGCGTAAATGTGAATGACTTCTAATATAAAGTAATAAATAACAGAAAAACGTGGAAAAGAGATCAAGAAACGCATAACATACCTGAAGCGAGTTTGCAAGTAAAAATAATGGTGAAGAAACCCTAGGCGCGTTGAGCAATGACAGAAAACTGACTATTTACAGAAGAAAATCCGAACTTTAAGCATTGAGGTCAATTAAATCTCCTTGAATCAGGGAAGTAAAAGCAAACAAGGATTCAAATAGCTTGAAACAGAAAGGCGTCGGACTTTCTGAAGCTTTTGACAATGTAAAATGTCAATAGAAACATAAAATCGGGTTTCTTAGACTTCAATGCAATTTCATTTTAACAAATTCGCACCTTTTGGATGCAATTGCATTGAATCGGGCTTTTTGAACTCCAACGCAATCTAACTTAAAGCAAATCGGACTTTTTGAATGACTTAGCAATTTTCATTTTGTCAAAAATGAAGACTTTAACAAATTCGGGTTTTTAAAGCCATATGACAATTTCACTTTAGCAAAAATATAAAGACTTAACAAAAATTCGGGCTTTTGGGATGACTTAAACAATTTCGAGATTTTAAGAAACTTTAGCAATTTTGCCTTTGAGTCTAAATTTCCCTATTTGCTGAGTTGCTCCAAAAACCCGAATTTGGTCAAAAAGACACTAAAAATGACTCAGAAATTGACGAAAACGAAAACGAAAGAAGGAAAAAGAGTAGCCCAAAGGTTAATAAACTTAAAACTGAGATTTGTCACTCTTTGCACCTCGTAATGCGTGCCTTAGAGAAGAAAAGTCTCAATTTTATGAAAATTTTGATTGGTTATCCAAATTTTTAAAACGAGTTAAAAATTCAGGATAACAGATATATGCAGATATAGGAGGAGGATTACGCAGTGTTGATGCTGAGATAGAGAAGAAGATCTTGCAGTTATAGAGGAAGAGATTGGGAAGATACAAAGGATAGATCTATGCAGAAATAAAGGAGAAATCTATGCAAAGGTAAAGTGAGTGAGAGAATGATGATGTGAGATAGAAGAACAGAATGGTGTATCTTGTGTGAGCTTTAAGGAAACAACATACATCACAAAGGGAAGATAAATTGAAGATAAGAAGCAGATTAGTAGTGAAGAAGTCATACAGATTTATGATCCGCTTGCAAACATTTTCAGGAAGAATTATATCAGATCTTAGAAAAGAGTTATAGCAGACTTGGTGCAAGATTGAAAAAGATATATTTGAGCAGTATTGTCCATCATTTGTTGAAGAAGCAACTTAGGAGGTGGAACTTTAATTTAGAAGTTGGTGCTTCCTAAAGGAGAGATTGGTGTCTCTAGCCAAGTTGGTGCTTAGCTGTGGGGGTTGGTGCCTCTAGTAGGTTGGTGCCTACAAATTGAGGGAGTTGGTGCTTCCTCTAGGTTGGTGCCTACAAAACAAGTTAGAGGTTGGTGCTTCTAGTAGGTTGGTGCCTACAATCATTGTCATTCACATAAATATATAAAGTACATTATTTGTACCATGGTTTTCTCCCACAAGGGTTTCTATGTAAATGTCGGTGTTATTGTGTTCTTCTCATGTGCATAATTATTGATGTTGAGTGAATGGTGTTATAGTGATTGATAAAGTTTTAAATTGGTAAAAGTTGTGTTATACTGATTCACCCTCTCAGTATAACTATGTGCTCATCAAAGTTAACTATTGCAACCTCAAAGAGATTTACATCAGCTTGTCATGTACTTCTTCCAAGGTTGGCTTTGACCAATGTGAAGTCATCGGCCTCAACCTTGTTGGTATTCTTTTCGTTTGGCGGTGTAGCAATTTGAATGACAACCTCATTGTCAGCATTCCTCTCCACGTGAACTTGCTTCTTGAGTTTCTTTTTTGATGAGTCTTGGTAGACATTATCAAACTCTACAAAGTCAAATTGGTAAGAAGTTTTTCTCCTCTTCCTGCCCAGGAGGTTTTCAAGCCAAGACAAAGAGTCTCGACTAACTTCACTAGGAGGATTAGTTCTAGTCTCATCAACTCTTGATGAATGAGTTTGTTTTGTGATGTCATGAATTGGTGAATTAGACTCCAAATCAATGTGAATTGGAGATGGTTGCGGTGATGCTGAAAGAATGGAGATGAAGGCTATGCTTCAACGTCTGGTACTGATTCAATTGTATCTTCGGGTGCATCTACTTGTTCTTGCCAATTTCTATTAGGAGATTGCATCTTTTCCTTCAAATGTCTTGACATTTTGTTGTTTTTAAAACCTTCAGGGGGATTGCTCATCGCTTTCACTCTGGGTTTCCATCTAGAAGTGGAAGGTAGTGTGGTGGGAACCACTGGCGACTTTGTAACTAGAGTGACTACCCTTCATGTGATCTTGCTATTCAAGAATAGCCTGTTCTTTACAACCCGACTTGTCCTTTCCTCAATGGAGGTGCTCTCTTTGGTGTACCAAGCAATTGGTCAAAGTGGCTGTTGATCAATCTAATTTCTGGCATATGTGGGAAGTAAAACTTCTCCATCATCATCTAATAAACCCTCCACATCTTCTAATAAGAAATCAGCGATCTGAGGAAGATTAAATCTTTTGTAATTACGCCTGTGCACTTCGAACTCATCTTCACAACTAAACCAAAAAATCTTCCATTGTAGGTTTATGTGAAGAATTCTGACCAAGGCGAGTTGCCAAGAGACCACAAAGGTCATATGAGCGCCTTTCTATGAGAAACTTGTTATTAAGCTTCGTCATTTCATTGCTCATCAATTTAGCGTCAGCTGCTGATTTGCATCTGTATATACCCATCTCAAAAGAGAAACTAGCAATTGACTTGCGTTTGTTACGCAAAAAGGTGTGCACTTCATTCAATTGCCTTAGGAACTTCATGAATACTACCTTATCCAATGGGTATTGAGGTAGCATGGCTGGATTGCTTGAGAAGACATATACGCGAATGTAGGAGAATGTGGGGAATTGGATAAACCAATCGGCCCAATTTGGCATTTTCTGAAAACCATATATGCAACTCGTTGTCAAGATCCCGCACTGTATGCATCAGGAAAAGATCATTTACCCACTTGAAGTGTCACTTTGACTGTGAGAATTCTAATTGCGAGTAATGCTCATACACTTGCTGCATGCCTAGAGTTCCAACAACATTCAACCCTCTAAACTTGCTTTGAAAGGCTATAAGATATACGAGGTATGAAGTCATATGGAATTCATGGGCCTTGAAGAACCCTGTCATCTGGCTGTGAAGAGTGTCACTAATCAAAGCCGGCCAATTGTAGTGTTCTCTATTGTTGTCAAGTTGGGACATGATGTAGAACATCCATGGTTGAAACTTGTGTGCTTTTGCTTGACCAATGACTCGATTGAGTAGAGTAATCATGACTACATACTCATCCCTGAATTCACGACGTCCAACATTCCTTGGAAAACTGCTTTGTTTCTCTTTGAGCCACCTTTGTGCCATCCTTTTCTGACATTGTTCCTTTTGCGTATTCCACGCCTTGTCACATTCTTCAATTGATATAATGAGGTTATCTGGACATGGTGGAATGGCAAAACATCTTTCAACGTCTCCTGGCTTGAGGCTACAAATTATTCACCCATCTACTGATTGAATTTCCCGTGAAGTGGGATTGTAATGCTTGACACAAGCAATTACAAACTCGATGCCTTGTGCTGAGATGGGAAAAGAGGCTGCTGCCAGTAACCTGGATTGTTCAAGATTTTAAATTGTAACGCAGTCTCCGCCTTTCAAAGTGTTCAAGTTGGCCACTAGATTTACTTGATGCAAGTCAGTGTCAAGTGTCTTCAAGAAATCATGAAGCAAGACCAATTTGGTCTTGATATCGATTGGAGAGAACTGCATACTGAAAAACTCGACTTTTGACTGTGAACAGGATGGGTATGTTTGAACAAATTTTGCACAAAAGCTAAAAATAGCTTCGTTGAGAGACAAAAAAAGACAGATTTTTGGATAAAAATCTGAGATATGGGTTTTGTAGAGAATGTCGTTCTGAATAGTCCTAGATCGTCTGTTTTTCGAAAAAATGACTTTTTCAAGAACATGCAAGAACCCCATAAAGGTAGAAGCTACGAAGCAATTTTTTCTCGCAAAAATCTGAGACGTGGGTTTTGTAGGCGCTTGTGTGCTGAAGAGACCTAGATCAATTGATTTTTCATAAAGATTTTTCTAGAAACCCTAAAAAATGGAAGTCACTAAAGCTATTTTTGGGAAAAATCTGGGACGTATGTTTTGTAGCCAATCCTGTGCTGAATTAACCTAGAATGTCAGATTTCTCAACAAACTAATTTTTCTTGAACATACATGAAACCCTAGAAAAATGGAAGTTGAAGAAGTTGTCGAAAAATTTTCCAATCTTGGAGAAGATTGAAAAAGAAAACCCAGATTGATAGAAGTTGAAAATTATGAAATTATGTTTCTGAAAACTGATGCCCTAGAAAAATGGATTCTGGAAAGATGTTCTTATGTGCAACCTGGACTCAAATCTATGAAGAACTCTGAAAATGGCCTTCGTTTGATCCTTAAAATGCTATTGAGAAGAAAATTTTGCGTTAGCCTCTTGAAGTCAACTTGCAAAATAATGAATTATGGATGCTCAAATGCTTGTTAAATAAGGTTTGGAGGGGAAAGGAGCAGTTATGTGATGAGCCTTGCTAGCTCACTGCTCAAACCCCTGTCTTTTTCTTAAGTCTATTTGTGTTTTTTAGTTTTTTAGAGAAATTTTGTAGACAGAAGAGAAGGGGTGCATCATATAAAAGCTCACAGAATGAAAACTTGAGCAAATTTAATCAAACTGAAATTGTAGAAGGTGTTTATTATCATCAACAATGGATTTAAAACATACAAACATACCCGAAAGCCTCCAGATTTTTTAAATAAGAAATCCGACCAGCATAGTGAAGAACTGACGAAAACTGGAGTAGAGAGTTACAGATTGCAAAGTTTATTTTGAAACTGAAGCTAGAGAGAAGTATAGGTAGGGCGCCCAAGTTCATGAAGAGAGATCCTCAGAAAGAAGACGTTTCTCCAAAAAGCCAAAAAAACCTTCCTTGCAAGTGCCACGCCCTTTCAAACAAAAAGCATCAAAAACCATCTCTGAAGGTACACCCAAACAGCCATGAAGTCTGCCATGGTGAAGGAAGAACAGCAACTAATAAACCCTCTGTTTTTGATGAAGAACACTACAAAAATCTGTTGAAGCACTGCAGAACTTCTGAAATGAAGCTCTCTCAATCTGCACTAATTCAGCTGATCTTTCACAACTTCACAAGTGCTCACACTGAAGAGATTTCGTTCTCCAATGGTGGATTTGCTGCAAACCTGATCACAGGCTGAAAGCAAGGGAAAAAACCTCCAAGGCAAAGTTGAAATATTCAAAAAGATGAGTTTCTCATTGCCCAAACTCCTTATAAAGCAAAGGAGGTGAAAACCTAAGAAAGCCGTACCTTTTAGGTTTTTAGATCATTTAAATTTATGGAAATAAACTTAAGTCACTTTCCATAGTCTCCCTTTTGATTTTTGGCGCCTCCTTTAAGTGAATAAAAGATATAACATTAAAATATTCACTTTAGCCTTAATTTAAGTGAAATAAGAATTATAAAGTCAATTTGACTTTATAAAAAGACTTTAAGTTAAAAATTAACTTAAATCACTTAAGTAAGCCTATCTCCCTCAATTTTCAACAGAATTCAATGCCGTCAGAAGCAAAGAAACTCCTGTACTGCCAAGGCCTGCAATGAGCCTATCCACGATCTCAGAAAATGAAAATGACCGAACTCTCCAGAAGGTACCACTGACCCTCTAACCGATCTAGTTAGCCCACAAGGGTCCAAGAAAAGGGCTAACACACTGCATCAGGTGACTGACTAGGGTGGGGACATCACAGTCCGCCCTCCCTGAATTTGCTTGTCCGCAAGCAAACTCAAAGCTGGATGCTGTAAAACACTATCACCCTCCCAAGTCGCATCCTCTGCTGGTAGATCCTTCCACTTCACCAAGTATTCCCTAATAACCCTTCTTCGAAGATGACGCTCTCTAGAATCCAGAATGGCCTCAGGAACCAATATCAACTTCCCCTCATCATCTAGGGGTGGTAAATCAACAGAAGGAATCACATGTGGTCCCAATGCCTTTTTGAGGCGTGAAACATGGAACACATTGTGAACCTTGCTGTCCATCGGAAGATCTAACTCATAAGCCATTTCACCGACCCGTCTGACAACTCTGAATGGTCCATAGTAACGTGGCTTAAGTTTCTCTGCGCCCTTCTTACGAAGGGTGGACTGCCTATAAGGCTGGAGCATCAAATACACCAAATCATCGATCTCGAAAGATCGCTCCACTCGCCTCTGATCAGCATATTGCTTTTGCTGATTCTGAGCTTTCTGTATATTCTCTCTGAGTGCTCTCATAATATCCTGGTTCTCCTGCAATAGATCACCAGCACTAGGTACTCTACTGTCACTCAGTAACAAGTCTAGAAAGCTCGGAGCATCATATCCATATAAGGCTCGGTAAGGGGTCATCTGAATGCTCATGTGATGAGTGGTATTGTAGCAATACTCACAAAGGTATAACCATCTCACCCATGCCTTCTGCTGCCCTGAACTGTAATTCCGTAAGTATCCCTCCACCCATTTGTTGACTATCTCAGTCTGCCCATCTGTCTGGGGGTGGTAGCTGGTACTCGGAGTGAGTTCTGTCCCGCAAAGCTTGAATAACTCCTGCCAGAAGTTACTCATAAACCTGCTGTCCCTATCACTGACTATACTCCGAGGCAAACCATGCAACCTGAATACCTCACGAAAGAACAAATCTGCCACCTGAGTAGCTGTGTGCGTAGTAGTGATTGAGAAGAAATGAGCATACTTCGTCAATCGATCTACCACCACAAAAATGCTGTCTTTCCCTTGAGCCTTCGGCAAGCCCGTAATGAAGTCCATAGACAAGCATTCCCACTTCCTCTCAGGGATAGGAAGCGGCTGGAGTAATCCTGCAGGGTATGTGTGTTCTTGCTTGTTCTGTTGACAAACAAGGCATTCCCTGACATACTGGAGAACAAAGGATTTGAGACCCTTCCAAGAGAATCTTTCCCGTACCTGCCTATAGGTCTTAAAGTACCCGGGATGTCCTGCCATAGGTGCATCATGAAATGATCTCAAAACTTGGTTCCTCATCTCTGAATCTGGAACTAGAAATATCCTCCCTTTGTAAATGATAAGATCATCTACAAGTGAGTATCTGGCATCCTGTACTGTTCCATCCACTATGCTAGAAGCCCACGGGTTCTTAGCATACTCAACTACAATCATATGTCTCCAGTCCTCTGAAATCTGTGTAATGGAGCTCAAGTGAGGACGGCGAGATAATGCATCAGCAACTACATTCTGAGTACCCTTGACATAGGAGATGTCAAAATCATAGGACTGAAGTTTGCTGACCCATTTCTGTTGTCTTTCATTTAAATCCCGCTTGTCCAAGGAAGTGTTTCAGACTATTATGATCGGTTTTAACACAGAATTTACTACCAATCAAGTATTGCCTGAACTTTGCCATGGCATGCATGATAGCCAACATCTCCTTGTCATAGATGCTAAAGCTCCTCTCAGGACCTCTCAGCTTCCTGCTCTCGAAAGCTATAGGATGACGATCCTGCATAATGACTGCACCAATTCCCTCACCACTGGCATCACAATGTAACTCAAAGGGTTTGGTGAAATCCGGCAAAGCCAACACTGGACATGAAGTCATGAGAAGTTTGAACTTCTCAAAGCACGCCTGTGCTAATGGTGTCCACACAAATGCACCCTTCTTAGTCAAATCAGTTAGTGGCGCAGCATGCCGCGAGAATCCACTAACGAACCGACGATAGAAGGCACATAATCCTACAAATCCCCTGAGCTGTGTCAATGTCTCAGGTGTAGGCCAATCAATGATAGCTCGAACCTTCTCTGGATCCATGCTAACTCCCTCACTGCTGATAATGTGACCCAAATACAAAAGCTCAGCCATGCCCAACGCACACTTGGACTCCTTGGCGTACAAGGACTCCCTGTCAAGTATGCTCAAAACCTCATCCAGGTGAACCATGTGTTCTTCCCAAGATCTGCTGTAGACTAGGATGTCATCGAAGAACACCAACACATGTTTCCTTAGTTGAGGATGGAAAACCCTGTTCATAGTGGACTGAAAAGTGGCTGGAGCATTGGTTAAACCGAAAGGCATAACCAAGAAATCAAAGTGTCCACAGTGACATCTGAATGCGGTTTTCTCTATGTCCTCCTCTCGGACTTTGATCTGATGATAACCTATCCTCAAATCAATCTCTGAGAAGTAGCAAGCTCCATGAAGCTCATCTATCAACTCATCAATCCGCGGAATAGGATATCTGTTCTTTATAGTTCTCCTGTTAAGCATTCTATAATCAATACACATTCTGAGTGTACCATCCTTTTTCTTCACCAAAACAACTGATGAAGCAAAGGGTGACTTACTCGGCCTAATGTGCCCCATAGCCAAAAGTTCTTTGATGGTCTTCTCAATTTCATCCTTCAAGCGTTTGGGGTGCCGATAAGGAGTGATCATGATAGGTTTTGTGCCCTCATCCAACTCTATGATATGCTCAATACCTCTATCAGGAGGTCTACCTGGTGGAATTGCACTGAAAACCTTGGTATGTTTGGTTCTGAGTTTCTGTACATCTGGATGGTAAGTTGAAACTGGCTTATCCAAATGTGAAGGCATTAACTTGCATTCAGCTACCCAATCTACCATGTCATGACGAACCAAACGTTCCATTCTTTTGAGTGAAATTTCTTTCACATTGCTGTCCTTGATGGCTTTTAGAACATGTTTTGTGCCATCAACTTTGAATTTCATCTCCATGTCGTTCAAATTAAGTGTGAACTCTCCTATAGCATGAAGCCACTTCATGCCGAGAACTATATCAGTTCCTCCCATGTTCACAACATAAAAATCTGCCTTAAACTCATAGTTATTGAGTTTCAAAGGCAAGTCTGGAACCATCCTCTCGCAAGTGAGAGTGTATCCATCAGCAACCTTGACTCGAATGCCTTCAAACTGCTGAGTTTGAATTCCTCTTTTCTCCACCAAACGTGAGTCAATGAAATTGTGAGTTGCACCTGTATCTAAAAGAGATATGACTCTTTGACCAGCCAAGACCCCACGGAGTCTAAAAGATCCCTCTCTCTGCATGCTGGATAAATGAGCCTCCTTTAACTCAGTTTCTACTACAATTTCAGCCTCATCTTCTGATTCTTCTCCATCTGTATCATAAATTGGAGCTTGCTGATCAGAAAAATCAGTCACTTCTTCTCCCTCATAAAACCACTCCATGTTCCTGTTTTGCCCTTTAGGTTTGAGGGGGCAATCATGATTTTGGTCATAAGGGCCCTTGCAGTAAAAACAAAGTCTCCTCCTACGAAGATCATTCATGGTTTCTCGATCCAAAGGTGCTATATATTTCTTCTTATGATCAGCATTATCAGCTTTTTTCGGATCAGATTTATGTTCATAAGAAGTAGAAGGTTTGGTGCCAAATTGCTTTCGAGGAGTAGTGAGCTCCATGCTGCGAGCTTTCCTCATGGTTTCTTGTAATGTAGGGGGATCAAATGCCTTGATCCATCCTTTCATAGGCTCGAAAAGTCCCTCAATGAAGAGTATGATCAGCCTCCTTTCAGAGATGCCTGTAACCATAACTGACAATTTCTGAAACTCTCCAATATATGACTCCAAACTACCTAGCTGTTTCAGCTGTGCTAGGTCTCTAAAAAATAGCTCAGGATCACGTTTGTCAAACCTCTCTACCAGTCTATCTGTGAACTCCTGGTATGAAGTAATCTGATCATGGTGAAGAGTAGCCATGCCATGAATCCACCAATCATGAGCTACGCCATCAAGGTGAAGTGCTGCAAATCGAATAGCATCTTCCTCGGGCATGGGACGTAGAGTCAAGAATGTATCTAACTTGCTGATCCAAGCACGTGCTGTAACTCTACCACTACCATCATAGTTCGCCAAGGTGAGTTTATTGGTAGCCTGTCTAAGATCACTGTGCTTGTACCAAGGCCTCCTGTCATTCCTATTTCTGTTATGTTCTCTCCTCTGGCTCATGAATCTATCAAAGTTAAGGTGCTCCTTAACTCTAGGTGGCAATGCGTCCCATTCATCATGCATAACCATGATGTTATCTGCAAAATTAATCTCACCACCCTGTTCAACCTCTTCCTCATCCTCTGTATCATTCCTGGTGAAGGTAGGGCATGTTGCTCTCACAAAAGTGCGAGCTGGAACAATAGGTCTATGAGGTGCGCCATGGATACTGCCCTCATGATCATGCCCTGGATGCTGGCCTCTCTGAAGTGTTAAGTTCTCTACATTTGTGCTGAGTTGCTGGAGAATATTTGCTACCTGTTCTTGACCTGCAACCATACCTCTTAGCACATCTCTAGCTTCTATATCCTCTTTGTTCATATGAGAACTTTCTCCTTCCCTGTTAGCCATATTATCCAAGTCTATTTCCTCCTGTTCGTCAAATGGAAATGATGGAAAAGGATTATGATCACCTCTTTGATTTCTAGGGCCCCCACGAGAGTAGAACTTGTCAAAACCCTCCTGGTGTGACTTCATAAATTTTTTCAAATCCCACAAGCTGGCAGGATCAGAGCTCTGATACCACTGTGATGAGCCTTGCTAGCTCACTGCTCAAACCCCTGTCTTTTTCTTAAGTCTATTTGTGTTTTTTAGTTTTTTAGAGAAATTTTGTAGACAGAAGAGAAGGGGCGCATCATATAAAAGCTCACAGAATGAAAACTTGAGCAAATTTAATCAAACTGAAATTGTAGAAGGTGTTTATTATCATCAACAATGGATTTAAAACATACAAACATACCCGAAAGCCTCCAGATTTTTTAAATAAGAAATCCGACCAGCATAGTGAAGAACTGACGAAAACTGGAGTAGAGAGTTACAGATTGCAAAGTTTATTTTGAAACTGAAGCTAGAGAGAAGTATAGGTAGGGCGCCCAAGTTCATGAAGAGAGATCCTCAGAAAGAAGACGTTTCTCCAAAAAGCCAAAAAAACCTTCCTTGCAAGTGCCACGCCCTTTCAAACAAAAAGCACCAAAAACCATCTCTGAAGGTGTGCCCAAACAGCCATGAAGTCTGCCATGGTGAAGGAAGAACAGCAACTAATAAACCCTCTGTTTTTGATGAAGAACACTACAAAAATCTGTTGAAGCACTGCAGAACTTCTGAAATGAAGCTCTCTCAATCTGCACTAATTCAGCTGATCTTTCACAACTTCACAAGTGCTCACACTGAAGAGATTTCGTTCTCCAATGGTGGATTTGCTGCAAACCTGGTCACAGGCTGAAAGCAAGGGAAAAAAACCTCCAAGGCAAAGTTGAAATATTCAAAAAGATGAGTTTCTCATTGCCCAAACTCCTTATAAAGCAAAGGAGGTGAAAACCTAAGAAAGCCGTACCTTTTAGGTTTTTAGATCATTTAAATTTATGGAAATAAACTTAAGTCACTTTCCATAGTCTCCCTTTTGATTTTTGGCGCCTCCTTTAAGTGAATAAAAGATATAACATTAAAATATTCACTTTAGCCTTAATTTAAGTGAAATAAGAATTATAAAGTCAATTTGACTTTATAAAAAGACTTTAAGTTAAAAATTAACTTAAATCACTTAAGTAAGCCTATCTCCCTCAATTTTCAACAGAATTCAATGCCGTCAGAAGCAAAGAAACTCCTGTACTGCCAAGGCCTGCAATGAGCCTATCCACGATCTCAGAAAATGAAAATGACCGAACTCTCCAGAAGGTACCACTGACCCTCTAACCGATCTAGTTAGCCCACAAGGGTCCAAGAAAAGGGCTAACACACTGCATCAGGTGACTGACTAGAGTGGGGACATCACAAGTTAACTCGTGAAAACCTAATTTTAGGAGTCATCCCGTGAAAATATCCGTTAACTCGAAGAATCCCTAAAAATTTGGGCGGCCAAGGCATAAGAAAGTCTTCAAAAATTTGTAACTCAAGTTGACTTGGGCGGCTCCTTGAGATAAGGCACCCAAGTTTGGCAGTGTTAGAAAATTTTTGAAGATTTTCAAATTTTGCTTGTTTTCGGTGATTGTACCCCCTGTTTGAGCATTATTTACCACCAATCTGTGAGCAATTGAGATTGACAGTGAATTGATTTGGCAAACCTGATCAAGTCTGAGGAGATTGATACCTCACACAAGCCTTTGATCCCGCATTTGACTACTTTCTATTATGGGTGCCCCTGGCTGACTGGGATGCTTTGCATCACCAAAGTTAGAAGATTTTCCATATTTTCATCTTTTCCTTGATAAAATACCTTTGTTTGATCATTGACTCCGGACGTCTAATAGGTCCTGGGGATTGGCTGGCGAACTCATTGAAGAGTGTGAGCAAAACTAAGAAGGATCTCCTAGAGGCAGCAAACCCCAAAAAGTGGTTTTGATGGCTTAAAATCTTGGGCGCCCCTAGCTAGCAGGGGCACTTTTGTGCTATATACTTGATCATTTTTTAGATGATTTTCAATTTCTCCAATTTGCTTCCTGTGCTTTGATCTGCAATTGTCGGCGATGGATGGATCCCGCGATCAAGTTGAGATATTCAATGGAAAGTCTGAAGAATTCTAAAAAGGATGACTCATTTTGCAAACTCTAAAAACTATTTTAGAGGGCTCAAATTTTTGGGCACCCCTGGTTGACTGGGGCGCCCATGTGTTCCAGAGACATAATTTTCACTTTGTCCTCTCAACGAAAACACCTAAATTTGATCTTCGTTTCTGGATGTTCGAGAGCTCCAATGAAGCTGCTGACGGACTCATCGCCCAGTCTAACAAAATCTGAGGACTTGCCGGAGGTCATGAAAGCTAAAAACTGAATCTAATGCTTCAAAATTTTGGGCGGCCGTAGCTTGCAAGGGTGCTTTTTTGTCTATACAGATCTTGTGAACTAGATGCTAAACTGGTTGGAAAGCTTGTAGAATTTTGAAGAGGACAACCAAAACTGCAAATCCTAGCAACTACATTTGAACCCTTGAAATCTTGGGCACCCCTGGCTTGTAGGGGCGCTTTTGTACTCCAGTGTTATCCATTTTCAAAGATTTTCAACCTCCTCGTTGTTGGTGTTTCAATTCGCACCTCTAGTATGCGAATTAGAAACGGACAGCTATGCATAGATTAACTACTCTTCGAATTAGGATGGGAAGCTCCCTCTTTGTTCAGCTAAGAACACAAGGTTATAAAACTCTAGCGCCATAGCTGATATTTTCTCTTTTTAAACTTCAACTATGACTAAGCCTACTCTAATGACGCTTTTAACAACTCAAGTAAATTCAAAGCTTGAGAGTCAAAAGTAAACAAGGAATTGATTCTTTGACACAAAACTCACATAAACTCACTCCCAACGCACACCTTAAGACTCATTGTACTTTAGATGCAAGCTGAAATAAAGATTATATAAGTGAAACACATAAAATGGAATGTGAAACTTGAGATAGTAGATCAAAGCAGCAAAGCAGGCATAAGATTTTCTTTTCTCAAATTTCAAATAACAAAGATTACACTTCTGGGATAGCAGATTTGTAGCAATAATAGGCTTATAGTTTAGCGATCAATCAGAATACGCTTGGCACAAAACACATGAATTGAACAATAACTTGTAGCTAATAGGCAGGCATGCAAGCTTGCTCTTACACAATTGAACTAACACTAAATAACAACTTGCAGGCAAAAGTAGGCTCAACAATTTTCTATCACAATAACCATTCCAGAAAAATGGGCAAGGCTGCCCTTATTTATACACAAGCAGAGGAGTAGGGAACCCTAAAATCTCCTTGCTTTTACAACCAAGACTTGCCAACTTGCAAGCTTTATTTCTAAAACTAAAACAAGATAGCTATCTAACAACCTACTGAAAGTAAAAAACAAGGAAAGTGCCAACTATTACGACTTGATTCTTTTCTATCTCACAAAGAATAGATAAGCATGAGACAAGAATACCAAGAAAACTCAGAAAAAGCATCAAGTTCACTGTTGCTTTTGAGTTATATTCTCGGAAAATAACACTGCCCCAAAGAGGTGACTCATTTAGGAAACTCAATCCACCAAAAAGCTGATTTGTTCTTGATTTCAAGTGGAAAGTGTTGCATGTTGACAATCTTGATTTTTGACTGTAAACTCAACTAGATTTGGAAACTTTTTTGCACAGACTGCTGAAAATAGAATGTTGATTTGCCTTGAAAAAGCAATTTATCTGAAAAAAGTTGGGACTTGGGTTTTGTAGAGAATCTCATTTCGGAGAA
This sequence comes from Sequoia sempervirens, assembly GCA_007258455.2. Taxonomy (NCBI): domain Eukaryota; kingdom Viridiplantae; phylum Streptophyta; class Pinopsida; order Cupressales; family Cupressaceae; genus Sequoia; species Sequoia sempervirens. The sequence continues at coordinate 12,383 of VDFB02124100.1, read as the reverse complement.
ATCCAGTTGATCAAATTTCGAAAAAGCTGAGGATTTCCCAAAAAAGCGTAAAAAACAGATTCTTGAAAATTTAAAATTTTCCAAAGTTGAAGAGAATCAAGTACTAAGCGGACCCAAATGAATGAATTTTGAAAAAGATAACCCCCTTCCTCTTAATAATGATGCCCTGGAAGAATAAAGCATGAAAAAGTGAGCCTTTGTGCTTGCCAATCCCGAATCCATGAAGAAAACTGAAAAAACAATGCGTTTAAGCCTCCATATCTTTAAAAAAACAGAAAATTGTATGTTTTCTCCTCTAGACGCCAACTTGTAAAAAGTGAATAATGAAATCTAAAGCCTTTTATAAGTTTTGAGGATAAAAAATGCTTTATTCTTTAGCTTTAAATCATTTGAAGCTAATCTTGAGCAGGTTCATCGAATGTAGACACTGTTTGGATGATGCATGATGAAAGTTGGAAAATTTTCTAAGGCATTGAGCCTTGGGCACCCTTCTTGACTAGGAGCGCTTTTCTTTAGCAAACTTAGCCAATTTTCTTGAAATTTTCAACTTTTTTGCTTGATTTTGACCTCAGTTTGATCCTCAATTTTGGGCGCTCGATGAATCCTATGAGCTAGCTAATTATGTCGTTGCGGAGCCTAATTGAATCTAAGAGGATTGTCTTGGAGGAAACATTTGATAAAAACATCATTTGGTCCCTCAAAATCATGGGCGCCCCTGGCTAGCTAGGGTGCCCATGGCTCCCAATGTTAGCCATTTTCTCGATGTTCTTCAATTTTTGTGTTTTCTCACCTTCAAATGAATTCTCAGTTGAACTTGCATTTCCGGCCGTTCAAGAGGTCCGATGAGCTGGCTGCCAGATGTGTTGGATAGCTCGGAGAATTCTAAGGAAGATCTTCTGGAGGTTGCATGACCTAAAAACTGAATCTGAGGGGTCAAAAGCTTGGGCACCCAACTGCTCCAGAGTTAGTTTTTTCTGAGATTTTATCTTTCTTTTTGACTTTTCTCTGCCCGTTCGATCAACAATATCTGATGACTGGCAAATTTGATGAGTTCATCGTTGAATCCGTTGAAGAGTTGGACTAAATCTGAAGAAAAGTTATGAAGACTACAAACCCTAATTTCAACTTTTGAGCACTCAAATCCTTGGGCACCCCTGGCTACCTAGGGCACCCAAACTCTCCAGACTTAAGTAATTTTTTAGGCATTTTCATTTGCTCAATTTTGACCTTCCAAGCTCTGTCCTTTGCTTGATTTGCAATTGCTGGTGACAGACGAATCTGATGATTGAGTTGAGACATCCACTAGATCGCTGGCAGAATTCTAAAGACAATGATCATATTTGCAAACCCTAATCTCCGAATTAGGTCCTCCAAAACCCTGGGCACCCTTGGCTAGTTGGGGCGCCCAAAGGTCCCAGAGATAGAATAATTTTTTGATGTTTTCACAATTTCCAGTTTGCTTCTTGATGAAACTCCTCTGTTCGATCCAAGTTTCCGATTGGATGATTGATCTAGTAGACCTACTATTGGATTTGCTGGGGAGCTGGAGGGATTTTGAACAAAACATCTTGGTGGCACGAACCCTAACTCCATCATTTGGCACCTTGAAAGGCTGGGTGCCCCTGGCTAGCAAGGGCACCTAAGCTTAGCAGTTTGTCATTTTTATCATTTTTTCAGCTTTTCCCTCTATTTTTTGTTCCTCGCTTCGTGCTCAAAAAATGTTGCATTTACATCACGTTGGAAATTGGAAAATATACTAAGGCACAGAATCCCAAGCGCCTTGACTGGGCAAGGGCACCCGAGCTCTCCAGATTGCCAATTTTTTACTGCTTTCAAGATTCTTCCAGCTTCCCTCCTTCGTTCTTCATTTCACGAACATCTTTCTCCGTTTCCTAATCTATGTTGTGCTTGAGACCTCAGATCTGGCACCTAGCAGTTTGAGCAACCTCCATTGATGACCTTGGAGCTCCTAATTTGGCTTCTGAAAAAGCAAAATAGACCCATTAGAGAAAAACTGATCTTTTGACGATTCTAACTGGACTAGTCCAATGAGGAAGTTTTTTAAGCCAATCAAAATCAATTTGAACCCCAAGAGTTAGATATTCTATTTTTTGAAAATTTTGCCAACATCCATTTGAGAAGAAACCTAGAAAAACCTAGAAAAAAAGTTTGTTTTTAGAAACTTTCTATTTTTAGAAAATTTTCTAAAATTTAGGGCCGAAAAACTGAGATCTTGGTTTTGTAGAAAACTTCGCTCCTAGTAGACCCAGATCCTCAAATTTTGAAAATTTTGAGTTTTTGAGCACCATGCATGACATGCAAGTTTTCATTTTCCGACATTTTGACAGTTTTTAACAAGACTTTTGACCATTGCTTTAAAATGCCTAAGTGTAGCAAAAAAATTTAATTTGGGGTACAACACTCGCGCTTCGCGTTTACCATCTTGTCGATTGCGTTGAGAGCCTCTGTTGACGGTGACTGCGTTGAGCACGTTGCGTGTATGTGACAAACAAAAACTGAAAATATTCTATGGCATTGAAGCCTAGCCGCCTTCCTTGAGGTAAGGCATCCATCTCCAAATTTAGTTTATTTTTTGCAATTTTCAACTTTTCAAATTCCCCTCCATGTTCACCATTTTTCAAGCATCTTTCGCCATAGATTGTTCTATGTAGCGTTTGAAGCTTAGATTTTGACACCTAGTATCTGGCCATCCTCCATTGATGACCTCGAAGGTCCTAACTTTTCTTCTGAAAAAGCGAAATAGACCCACCAAAGAAAAATTGACTTTTTGATGATTTTGATTGGACCAGTGTGATCATGACGAAATATTAACCAATCAAAATCATTTTGAGCCATTTATGGAAAGATATTATTTTTAGGGTTTTTCTAAAAATAGGGGCCTAAAACCCTAATTTCAAAATTTTGCAAGCATCCTCTTGATAATAAACCCAAAAAAACCCCATGGTTCATTTGTTGTTTAGAATTTTCTAAAAATAGAAAATTGCTATTTTTAGACATTTTGACCTTTTTTGACTTTTGACAACAATTTTACAAGATTTTGACCTTTTTTACCAAAATGCCTTAGTGAAGCAGAAATTTTAATTTTGGGTACAACATTTTTATTGTCAAACTTCAAGTTTCAACTCAGGCTTCAAATTTGTAGCTGTTATTCAAACTTAAAGCTTTGCTTTTTGTAATAGAGAAGCGTCCTCGGTCTCACCCCTCATACCCCCTTCCCAAGTTCCGATAACGACAACCTTGAACTAGTAAACTAATGGCGCTAGCCGTAGGCACAAAAGTCACCACTACAAGCACAACAACAAACTACCGCAATTTATGTTTACTTTTTGGTAGTTTAGGGTGTATAAAGGGGCGTGGGAGGGTTTGTGGGACCCCCGTGCCCCTTTACAACCCAGTAGAATGTAAAAAAGCATAATATTTTTTTAATTAAAACCAATTGTTGACTTTAGATGCTACAAGGGACTCCTAGCCAACCCCTTTCCGTTTCTAGACATCTCTGAAATCGGAGACACGTTTTTGGCCATTTCAGAGAATTCACAGGTGGGGGGGATGGCAAGGGTGTTAGTGTTTTGTAGCTTCAGGAGATATTTTCCCTTAAATATATTCAACTCAAGGCAGGTCGGCCTTTGTCTTATAAATAAAATTTGTACTCTTCTAGGTCGGCCCTAGAAAGAAAGATCAACTAGCTTGTATAGATAGGAGAAGGTGTCTCCTCATTTTATTATCAATTTCATCCATTCCAATTTGAATATCTTCAGCAGCAGTTTTCCCTTCAAGAGCAGCAGATTTGACTCAAGCAGAAGAGTTAAATATTTTTGTGTATTCAAGAAATTGCACCATATGCAAGTGCCGATCCATTGTATTGCATTTGGCCTTTCTAGGCCCTGATATTTTTCTGATTTGTAAGAGAAGATCTTGCTGGGTTTTTCTCCCTCAAGTAGGAGGGTTTTCCCAGGATAAAATATTGTGTTCATTGTTGTTTGTATTGTGTTTTCTGCTTATTGCATTTCTGATCCTAAAACTAACAAAGGGAACGTCCTGCTGTCCTCAAAACGCTTTAAAGATGAGGCGGGGTTTCAAGGGTGGGGATGTGTCTTCGTGTAACATAGGTATTTATACATGTATGCATTGATCTAAGGATAACCATAAGGCATACAAAAGCAGAGGAACTTAAATTACAAAAAGAAAAAAAACTTTTCTGCTTATCCTTGGTTTGAACAAAAGTGTAGGTATATGAGAGATAAATAGTTTAATATGTTTCTTTGAGTTTCAAGGACTGCAAATGTTTGCCAGACTATCGATGACAACAGGTAAATAAGGTATGTATGCACACACATACATGCAAGAGAAAAAAAAAATACATATCTTAAAAGTTATAGCTTTTCAGTTGCATAAATAAACTACATCATTAAATCTAAAAAGCTGAAATTCAAATAACATCCATTGCATTGAACAATGAATATTTACCATTCAAATCAAAATCTGAATTTGTCAAATATAGATGCAAAATTGCAAATAAGTGATCCAAAATTTTGCGTCCTAAGTGTGCAAGACTATTTGGGTCTTAGTTGCGCAAATTCAAATTGTGTAAAAGGTATGTGGAGAGGGCTAGTATAGATCAAGGATGGAATGAGACACCTTTGAGAATGTGATGTCCCCTTTCAAGGAGTAGCCCAAGAGACCACTTAGCCTATTTTATTCCCATAGGCTAAAGTAGTAGCAGTAAAGGAATAATTTAAATTAATTATTTAATATTACCCAATAAAGTGCATTTTACAGGTAATGTTAATTAATTTAATAAAGCAACATAAAGTGACTTAAGTGGAATATTAAAGGGGAAATATTAAAGTCACTTTATTATCGGGAATTAATGAAATATTAGAAGGCGGGAATTTAAAAAGGCTTTCAAGAAAGTTCTTTGGGGTTTTGATAAAAGAAGATTTTTGGAGCTCATTTTCACTATGCTTGGATTATTTTATCTATTGGAATTTTGGAGAGTTTCTTGTGGAGCAGAAACCCTAGGACGGAAACCCTTGGGCAATCAGTTTCTGTAGTGAAACTATCTACCCTAGCTGGTTATTGGCGGAGTCACTCAGATTTAGCATTGGGAATTCAACAAAAGAGTTTGAGAAATTTGTGAAATCTTTATTAAAGACAAATTTTAGAGTTATTCATGTTAAGCAGTTGCAAAGGTGAATAAGGAAATATCTATATTGTAATGTCTACATATTTCTCTCAGAACATCTGGTACCCATCCATACCATTTTCTTGGAGCCGTACATTCTTTAAAGTTGTCGTACGAATTATATAGAGGGGTTGCTAAACTTTTACACAGCCTTAGAAGAGGCGTACGATTCACATAAACCTCAGCTATTAAGAAAAGTGTCGTACCATTGACTATGAAGAATGACGTGGAGGTGCAGAAAAGACAAATTTGAAAGTTCAAAGCTGCTCACCAAAACAAATCGTGGCTTGAAGATTCATACAAGCTTGAGGAGGTTCGCGTATATCATATTGGAAGCTATGGTTTAATTTGAAGAATTAAGGCATAGCATTAAAGTTATAAGGTGACTGTACTAAATTCATGACTACCGTACAGTCCTTGAAGATGCAGAAAACTAGGCCGTACAATTCAGCTGGGATTGTTGGATATGATATCAGGTCAGAATAAAATATTAATGTGAACATAATTTGTTATTCATAGAAATATTTCTGAATTAACACGGCAAATTGTATTAAATGCTCTATATTTGTAAGTAATCTTGGATATCAAATGTGAAAGCTATAAATTATTTTCTGTGGTGGTTTATTATTATTAAAACATTATCAAAGTGAAATTAGATAGAAAAATACATTCCATTTTAGATGTCTATAAACTGTTTGAAAAAAAGTCCGAGCAATGAAATTGTGAAAATTTGCAGAGTTTTGTGTAAAATTGGTCAAGGATATTTCAATGGTATCAGATCTTAGATCCTGCCAGTCTGTTGGGTTGAATATTTGGATGACTGAAATATTTAATGATTCCAAAAGACAAGGAATATATCACTTACAGAAGGGCAAGAGAAAGGGGTGTGTCCTTAATTTTGATTTAGAGGGAGAAAACATGGGGTATAGACATGATAGAAAGGAACACTAGGAGGACCTTAGTATTTTGGCTATGTTGAGTGATTTAGCCAGGGGACAACATTTGGTTCAGACCTAACCCAAATGATGCAATCCATGAATGCAAATAATAGAAATAACCAAGGTGATCATGAGAACAATGGTAATAATAATGGCAACAATAGGCACAATGGCAACCAAGGAGAAGGCAGTAACACTAATATTCTTGTAAACACTTCTAGGGCAGCAATTAGAACTACTCCTAAATGTACTAATTTCTAGAGGCGCCACCTAGAGAACAAGAAGGACAGTAGGTTGGTGGTGAAGGATGGGGTGATTACTTGCGTGAGTATCAATCATTGGGTTATGAGTTTCATGCTTCTATTCCTTTGGTAGATTTTTGCAATATTAAATACAAAAACAAACCTAGAGGGTAAAGAGAACAAGGAAATAACAAAGATTTGCAGTGCAAGGTGGGCAAGCTAATCATCCCCAGTTATGATGGTTCAAGGAAGTGTACAACACGTGCATGGGTTCAATAGTTAGACACATATTTTCAGCTAAGTCCCATGACTGAAATGGAAGCAATCAAATATGCCACCCTTCATTTAGATGGAGAGGCTCATGAGTGGTGGTACCATGGGCTAGTGACTTTGGTACATGACAGCTTAACTTCCTATGCAGATTTCACATAGAGATTGATAGACAAATTTGCCAGGAAGGATCCAGAACTGCATTTCACTGAGTTGGCATAGCTGAAACATAACATTCTTAGAAAGGTCCGAGATTCTTGGAGAACAACTTTATCGGACAACAATTTTGATAGTGGCAATGGGTTCGGGAATTTAGGTTGAGTCCAATGGATGCAATTTCGGCATTTTGGGAGCCCACCAAACTTCTTGGCAAAGTTTATTATTTTTGGAAAGCACCAATTTTCATTAAGTTCGTCATCCTAAGAGCTTGATAATATTTTGGCACAGGTGGAATTCATATTTGATCCATATCCATTGTGGCTTGATGTGCAGAAAATAATTAAATGATTAAATGTTAAGTTGTTGAAAAGTAAAATTAAAAGACAACTTATATTTAATTGTTTAAAAAGGGAGACATTAAGTGACTAAGAGTTCAAAAAGCAAAATAATATAAAGTCGCTTAAAAGGAGATAAAAGGATTATTATTTAAAAAGTGATATTTAAATATAACTTCTAGAAAGTTCCATAGGGGATTATAAAAGGAGGTTGAGGAGACTCATTTCATTCATTCTTGGTTGTTCCTTTTTGGTGAAACCCTCTTTGGGAGTTTGAGCTATTGTTTAGCTATTCAACCTAGGACAAAAACCCTAGGAAAATATTAGTTTTGTGGACGAAAACCCACCTAGCCAATCCTTGGTGAATTCATCCAAAGTTCACAGTTATGCAGATTATTGCAGATTTGAAAGAGTTTGTGCAAGAAAGATATTATTTTCTTCTAGTTTGAGTTTGCTTCCCAGATTGTTGATTGAAAGATTATTTGGAGATTTGCAAGCAAATATTTTTGAGTTTTGTGAGGGTTTCAAACCCCAGCACTACTAAGTGCTTCCATCATATATTGCCATTGGGGTTTTGTGTGGATAAATTCTTAGAAGCTTTCATTGAAGTAGGCCACAGCCTTTCCAAATGTAGCTGCAGCCCTTATTACCCTAGTCACAGCCCCTATTCTTATTGCAGCAGCTCCTTGGAATTGCCGCCATCATTGTGAGAGTCGTAGCTCTAGATAAGGAGGCGATCTTGGCTTGTAAGGCATGTTCTTGGGACTTAGTGTGGATCATGGAGTTTTGGAGGAGGGCACAGCCCTACTTGGAGCATTTTCTATCATATTGAAGTTGTCTTCCCAGCTACACAACATCCTTGCGCATATTTGCAGAGTGTATTGCTGATTGAAGGGATCTTTTTGGTGTTGTATTGAGGATTTCTATTGCTGTTCACATTCCCGTATCATCTTGGCACTTATTGCAAATATTATCAGTCTATTGTGAGGTTAGAAATAAAAGTTCTCTTTGCTCATGTAATTCTGATCAGCAATACTGAAGTTTATTGAATACAATGTCAACATCAAACAAAGGAGGCCAAATGTTTGATAAAATGTCCCTATGTTATCATTGAATATTGTGATTTTTAAGTGGTTTATGATTTAAATCCATAGCTGTAGCTGTTCTAATTCATTGAATTCAGAAATACTCTATGATAAGTTGCATGCAAATTGTTTGACAGAATGTCTGCAAGCTAGTAATCAGAAGCATTGCAAGTTTGGGTTCAAAAATTGTGTTAGTGAGATTACATCCATAGGTGTTACATAAGATCCCACCACCTGCAGTTCTTGGAGTTTCTGCATTGAAAGTATCTTGGGGCAAAAATCTATTGCTTGTTCCACTTCAAACTCTAATGTGATATGTCTCAAAATATTGCTCAGATCCCATACAATCAAACAATTTTAAAATTGAGCAGACGAATCTAAGTATCCTTTATTGCAAGTTGCATCCTTTGCCTTCTTGCCATTCTTAGGGCACTTTCCATGATGATGAAAATCTTATAATGACATTATATGGAGCAATAAATTTGAAATACGATCATCTTTTTCATACCTTCCGTTGTATTCAAAGTGGTTACCTCTCTTTGCCAATATAGAATTTGTTGCAATATCCTCAGAAAAACCATCCTTGTGACTCAAGATTCCTAAGTTAGGATCAACTAAAATATTCTCCTCAATTGCACGCCCATCGACGTGGCTACTTTGAAAATCAGGCACATTTGGCAATGTCTCACCCTTTGGAGGATCGACGGGTAGTTCATGGACTGACACATGCTTTTTCATCTTGGCCTCTTTGCAGTCAACAAGTAATGCCTTTTCTCCCTGACTTCATCAATATTTTGTTGGCATACAGATTCATTAGAAGTCAATAAAACATTTTGTTTTGACAAAGGATCCTTACCTTTAACTTGCATGTTACAACTCTCCTGTCCTTTCTTAATGGTATGTTTTGTAGCAATGCCTTGTGGCTTCAGTTTGGAATGTTCTTGCATTCTATGCTCCTCAAATTTGTCCAACCATATTTTCATCTATGCCTCATTATCTTTCAAACACTACTCTTTTCTCTTGTCAATTCGCTCTAGAAAGCGACTAAAGATATCCTCAAGTGGATTTTTAGATCTTCCTCTTTGATTTCTCATCATGCTACATTAAAAGCTAGTACTGACCCTATAGGCTGGCAAGATTAAGGCTTTGATACCATTGTAATGTCCCCAATCAAGAACCCTATAAATATATGCAATTTTTGGTATTTTCTGATTTATACAAACTAAGATAAGTATAAGATGCAAAATAAAGACTTCAATGCAAATACTATTGATTTGAAAACACATAAAAACTGATTCATGTATTCTTCAAAAACCCTTTCAATACCATATTCAGCTAATACCCAAATATCATATTTTGATCAAGGTAGAAATGATTAATTCACAAATTTGCAGTCGATACATGTATAGCCCAGATTACCCAAAGGTTGTGGTTGGAACCATATACATCACATGACTGTTAAATAGATGCAAACATGATTCAAAATAGTATATTACCCTCTTAGTTTGATGCTGAATCAGATCGTATGGTTGGAACTTAACAATAATAAAAGGTACGGTAGCATAAACTTAATACACATAAAAATCAATGCCCAACTTGGAAGGTAAGATAACAAAGAAATTTCAATAAGCTATGATCTGCATGTAATGCTGTACTGTTGAGCTCTTATCTGGTACTCAGATTTAATGTTGTCATCAAATCAAGAAGAAGCATATTGTGAGTTGGGCGCATTCATTGCCTGATCCAAGTCAGAAGTGAAAACCTGTCAAATTGTTTTTCAAAGAAATGATAAAGTTACATGGATTGCATGATTGAGATGGTAGATCCCATGATGCTTTTTGGTAGGATTTGTTTCACTTGACAAGTATAGGATCAAGATTTTATGGACATTACAACTTGATTAATAGTGTTGGCACAGTGACACTTGGGCATTTGAGTTTGCAATTAGTTGAAGGCAAGCAATTCTAGGAAAGGCAGAGTCTCATATCCCCTTTTCATAGCTAAATGAATTAATTGAGGACTTAGCCTATTCTTTATTTCTCATAGGGTAAGGGATAAAAGAAATGAAATAATAATATTTTAAGTTGGGCTCATTCACTTTATTTTCAAAATGGCAACTTAAATATTATTAGAGGGCCTATGTAAGATTCTATTTAAAAAATGTTTTTAGACACTTGGTGCAATATTTTATTTAAAAAGTGATTTTAAACACTTGAAGAGAAAAGTAAATTCAAATGGAGAGCCCAAAAAGCAAGTATAAAGTAAAGTCATTTGCTCAAAGAAAATTATCCAATTTTATCATTTTATTATTCCTTCCATTTTGGAGTTTGAAGCATTCAAAAACAGAAACCCTTGGTTTGGGAGATCCGGAGGGAAAAACTCTCTTGGATTCCATTTTTGGATTTGAGAATGAAAACCTTCTTATCAATTAGAGGTGATTCCATTTTGGGTTCACAGTTGTGCTAATTTGTTGAAGGTTGATTGGAGATTTGATTGTCAAGGATTGGATCGGTAGGTTATTTGCAAGAAAATCTAACAATATTCACCTTGGATCACTGATTTCACATTGTTTCTGTTGTTCTAGGGATGCAATCCTCTTGGATATGTTTTTTTTTAATGTTTCCAGTCTTCATTACACTCCTAGCATCACTGTAGTTGAAGGGTTGATGAATTTTGAAAAGGTTTGATGTTGCTTCTATTCATAGGGTTTGGAACTGCTATAATTATTGTTTTTCAGCCATTGTAATTGTTGTGACTAGCCTTGGGTGCAATAACCACCCTCAATTTTTTTTGAAAATATGTTAGCTTCAAAGCAAATGAAAGCATAACAACTTCCTTTCCACTTCCTTCCATTTTGGAGTTTGAAGCATTCAAAAACAGAAACCCTTGGTTTGGGAGATCCGGAGGGCAAAAACTCTCTTGGATTCCATTTTTGGATTTGAGAATGAAAACCTTCTTATCAATTAGAGGTGATTCCATTTTGGGTTCACAGTTGTGCTAATTTGTTGAAGGTTGATTGGAGATTTGATTGTCAAGGATTGGATCGGTAGGTTATTTGCAAGAAAATCTAACAGTATTCACCTTGGATCACTGATTTCACATTGTTTCTGTTGTTCTAGGGATGCAATCCTCTTGGATATGTTTTTTTTAATGTTTCCAGTCTTCATTACACTCCTAGCATCACTGTAGTTGAAGGGTTGATGATTTTGAAAAGGTTTGATGTTGCTTCTATTCATAGGGTTTGGAACTGCTATAATTATTGTTTTTCAGCCATTGTAATTGTTGTGACTAGCCTTGGGTGCAATAACCACCCTCAATTTTTTTTGAAAATATGTTAGCTTCAAAGCAAATGAAAGCATAACAACTTCCTTTCCATTTTCTGATTACCTAGATCCCAGATTGGGCAAGGTAAGAGCATACAGTGTCAAGATTACAATTTATTGATTTACAACTTACTAGAAAGAAGCATTAGGCAGCAAGCCAGCCGAACCACTTATTCAGTGGGATGCATAAACAATACAAGAAAGAAATCATCCACTGCAATGTCCCCTCCTTAGCCAGTTTCAGTGTTTTGGTAGATTAGCCTATCAACGGGTCCTCGTAGGCTAATGTTGGTGTTTAGAGGGCCTTATTTGGGAGTTGTCTTTTCCAGTGTTTGGTGATATTCAGGGATAACCTTCCCGAGGTTTTTCAGGCTTCATTTGCACTCACTATTTTTAGTAAGTCACTTGGACATTTGGGTCCAACCTTACTATTTATAGTAAGCCATTCTGGTGAGCAGTGGAAGCAATGGGTAACCTCGTGGTGTTGGCAAAATCAATTTAATGATGATATAATGGGTTTTAATGGAGTTATGATTTATTAATTATTATTAAAGTATTAGCTTTTATAATAATTAAATTATAAGTGGACGTTATTTTTAATGGCGTTTAATGACCTTTATAATATATGATTTTATTAATCATAAGGTCAATTAAAAAGCAATACCAACATGAGGATTATATTATGAAACATCAAAAGCAAATGTTATTTATTATTTAATGAATTTAAAAAGCCAAGGGAAATCGTGGCTTTTTGGAGAAGGTATAAAAGCATCCAAAAAAACTCATTTATTATTCATTCATCTTTTACAAACTTGATGCTTTTTG
>VDFB02124099.1:0-17401 GCA_007258455.2 Sequoia sempervirens | reverse complement strand
TATTCACCTGAACAAACGAGTGGAAAACGAATGATTGCAAACGTTTCAATCATCTCCAAACTTATTTACACCGTTGATTGAACATTTTAGCTTTGTCTTGTTCATAGTGGTTATGCCTTCGTCCTAAAAAATATATCTTGAGGGATGGAAATGCCACTTATAAATTTCAATTGATTGGATCTTTATAATAAATATAGGATCTGACAATGAGCGAATATAATAAAAATGGGGATAGTTGACAACCCAATCTAATTGAACATTATAAAGGGAAAAATTTAGATATTTGAGCTATTAATTATTATCTCAATATTACAGTTTTTGAGTAGCATTTGATCATGTACATGAATTTGAGGTCTTAAATCTAGCTATCACAAAATTTTAGGAATGAAATTCTAATATATTCCATCAACTGCTTTGTGGAAGTCTAATTTGACTAGTAAAGTATTTTGTTCAAATTGTTGAGTCCATTCATTAGTTTCTCAATAAAAATATAGATTTTTCAAGAATATATCTTCTTCCAGGAAACCTATTTGTTTATTTATGATGATACCCTACATCACAAGCCTCTAGCACCTTAGCAATAATTTTATAGAAGTGTCTAGTATGGTAATGGAGCACCAACCAAAAAATAGAGTCATAAGTTTTCTCATTTGGAAGAATTTAAATTAATTATTTATTCATGCTTGGACCTAACAATTCTCTTCTCATTATTTCCAAATAAAGAAAGGAAAAGTCATTTTTTATGAATGGCAACATAGTTTGATAAAATTCTACCATGTAACTAATTATGAACATGACCTACACATATACAAATTAAGGGGTCAACTATTGGTTGTTACATTTCAAAATCAGGCCTACCAAAATAATATTTAATTGCTCTAGTCAAGTAGACTTATTTTGAGTTTCTCCAAGGTAATGAGTGTTGTAATAACAGGAAAAGGACTCCCTAACATGGCCTTGATTTAGTGTTGTAATGTTTCTAACATATTCGCATTAGGTCTTGGGCCCTTGTGAACTAAATGAGCTTATTGGTGCCTTATTTAGATTGTTGTAAAGTGTTGTAACACACTTTCACATTAATCTAGGGTTTTATTAAATAATTGGGAATTTTTAAACTTTAATTGGCCTTATTTTACACACAAGCCCCATTTAATGCATCTTTTCAACAATAATCTCGACATGAACCAAGATCCAATTGTAATTCAGGTGTTTTTAGGTTGTGTGGCCCAAATTTAGTGATCTGGGACTCATACGCCACCTTGGATGTATGGGTCAGACCTAGGTTTTAGGGCCCCGATCTGGATTTTACACCATTCTAGGCATTTTTGAAAAATGTGTGTCTTAGTTAAGCCTAATGGGACTCACATGCCACTTCTGGCATATGATTCCCGTGTGACCGACAGTCAAATTTAATTCAAATTCTTGGTAGTATTATATTCTCTTAGATTTGATGTCGGCTTGTAGTATTGTAATTTCAAGAAATTTGTCATAAACAAGTACAAATACAAGTTTCTTTCACTCATTTTCACCTAAGAATTCATGAGATCACCTAGCAAGATGAATGAGCATTGTTGTAGCAAACTTGAGCTTGCAAGAGCCTTCAAGAGTCTCCAAGAGTTGATTATCAAGTGTTTTAGAGGATCATTCAAGTATCACGCATCATGTCAAAGTCATCTTGCATCATGTTTATTTTTGAGCTAACAATTGTGATGTAGGGTTTTATGAATCGTGCTAGCATTCAATTCAAGATCTATCACATTCAAGCAAGAGTCAAGATTTGCATCCATTGGAGCCATTTCATACATTTTTGAAACAATTTATTGCTAGGGTTTGGTGAGTTGTAACATTACATTTTTTTCATTCATCATTCCCCTTTCCTATTTCATTTTATTTCAAGATTTTATTAGCAAAATAGGTTTTGACAAAGGAAAACCCCTTTCTACTAACAAAACAACATTTTTCCCTCTCTTTAGTGTGTGATTAACAGATCTAGGTTTAAGAAATATTGAAGAGAAAGTTTGGAGAAAGTTGTCAAGTGTTCAAAGTTATCAAAGTTGTCAACTTGCATTGGAGATCATTGAAAGACATCTACAAGTTGCAAATCAGAGTTTCAGATGCAAAAATCAACTAGAAAGAATAGAGCAGACATTGAAGAGAAAAATTAGACTTTAAATTTCTACAAAAGCTGATCCGATGGATATTTTCACTAAAAATTGAAGAATCTCTAATACTCCAAATTTCAGCACCATAAAGAAGAGCTCGATGTCCTGATTCCAGCACAACTTGAATGGAGTCAAACAGAGCTACGAAGCCCAAGTTATTGCTGGTCAAAGTTCAGTCAACAACTAGTCAACTCAGGCCCAAGGCAAGAAAAAAAGGTCAAAATTTGATGTCACCAAAAGTGGTCAAAATTGATTTCAACGTGAAGAGCTCGGCAAGAGCTTTTCGACAGTGTTCGTTTTGTGCAAATCAGAGCTCGTATGTGCAAGATATGGAAGGTCAAAGCTTCTGGTTGACTAGGTTGACTTGAAGGTACAATGATGACGTCAGTATGCTGACATGGATGAATCATGAGGTGACACATGGTGGCTTCCTGAAGTTACACATGGGGGCAATTTGTTGGACATGGCTTTATTAAAAATTATATATATATATATATATAAAATAAAAAAAAATTAATAACAGCCATGCCCTCCATTTTAATAATTAAATCACTTCCTTAAGAAAAAAAACGTGGCCCTCCCTATAAAAGGGGATCTCCATTATTTTTTTAAAAAAATCATGCTATTTTTTAGGCTACGTTTTTTTAGGGAAAACAAATTGATCCCTATTTTTAAGGGATGTAAATAGCCCGTAACCAAACTCATCCCCTATTTTAAATAAGAATTTCAAACCAACATTGTTTATTGTATGGCTTTAAAATACAAGTGGCATTGGATGGTTTTGTGGAAATTTAGAAAAGAAATACTCCTTAATTTAATAAATTCCCTCTAGTTGTAAAACAATAAACCTTTTAAAAGGATTAGTTGTAACTATTGGAAATAGTTAAAGCCCGAATAAGGGATAAGAGGGGCTAAGGTAATATTTTTAAAAAGATTATTATGTAATTATGGGGGGATTTTCAAGTATTTTTCCATGTAAAGGGGATATAGGAAATATTGTAAAATCAATTGGTTAGAGGCCAATTTGAGTAAACTTGATGTATAAAAGGGGAGTCTAGGAGTGAGTTTGGTACTCAGAATTTTCAAGTCTAGGTGGTGAAGAATTGAATCAGAGGAATAGGGAGATTTTTCTAAGGAGATTATTTTTGAGCCTTTTTGTAAGTCAGAGTATTGTCATGCTGCCGAAGTGCTCTTGGTGCAATTGTAATTTCAATTTTGGAGATTAATTGGATCGGTCTCACTCTATTGGAGCGGACCCAGAGATGTAGTCACGTTTGTGGCGAACTCCATTATCAGATTGTTTGCACTCTCTCTCTCTTCTTCTTTCTCAATTTTATTCTTTTCACCTTCAGTTTTTAATGCATAATTTCAATAATGTATGCATGAATTATATTTCCGCTTAATTCACATGTTAATGTGTTAATTTTGTTTATGTAATTTGGATTTCACGATTTGTAAACATTAAGCATTCAGATGCAATTAGTCTAGATCCTAATCAGATCAAAAGCCTAACTGGATTGATACACCACTTCTGGTGTATGAGTCCTAGTATAGGGAAATTTGTAGTTTTCACAAATTCCAAACATATCTCTACCATATTTTTGTTCCTACCTAGAAACCCTAATCTAGGACTAAATTTTCCAAACTAGTGTATGAGTCCCAACGGGCATTAATTTTACTTTTTTCAACATTTCAAGTCTTCATCCAAGCCTTTATAGGTTCCAAATGCACACTTCTAATTTCTCAGCTTTTTGTTCTGATTTACATGCTTTACTAGGTCATTTAGTGAATTTTTGCATTGCATTAAGTTTTAGCATTAGATCTTGTATTTCATTAGTCTTTCCAAGCCCTAGCTTGGTGGTGAACACCTCTTTACTTTCTAATTAGACCCTAGGACAACCCTATTGCAAGATCTCTTTCTCCTTTACATACCTTAGATTGAGATCTCTAGGGTTTTCCTTGAATAATTTTTGGAGAAGACTATTGTTCTACATCTTAAACCATAAAGCGACCAATTTTCTTTTAATCAAGTATATTGTAAAATGTACTTGATATAAATCAGTTTTTTTGATTAAGATAAAGCGAGAAGAGCCTAAAATTGGTACAAAATAATCATCAACGAAAGCATGGAAAGTATCACCAGAGATGTGAGTTAAAAGAACCAAACAAATACTAGCAATTATTTTGATTAGAGTAAGGAACTAGGGAGAAATGAGAAACAAGGGTCTCAACCCTATATAAAAGATTTATACGAGTCTCAAGAATGAGAAATGAAAGAGGTAGAGGAGGGAACTTTATGTCTTCTATGAATAACAATCCAATTGATACAATCATTCAAATACCCATTGCAATGGGTAACATGAGACTCCCCCATGGGAAGACCATCGACATGCAAGGGGGGAATAAGAGGACAACTAGGTGAATAATAGTCACAATCCATAATAGATCCTTGGGGCAGTTCCAAGCTAGTTGAAGGAGTAGGAGAAGCACACTCAGGGGGAGAAAAACCAACATGGACCTCTGGATAAACCAAATCTACTCCAAGAGTAGGGCACTTGTCAGAAGCCTAGGATGAGGAATCCACAAAAGAGGCAATAGTCAAAACAACTAGAAGATCATCATTAGAATTCTTCCATAAATTAAAAATAAATTTTGTTGATATACTCTTCATTAATATATTTTTGCACTTAAAAACAAATTAAAGTAAAACAAGACTTAATTTTTATATAATTTTGCATAAAATTCAACAACTTAATCAATCAACTTAGTATCAAAGAATGGTTTTTACATCATTCTCAATATGATTTATAAGTGGCATGCCTATGTAAGAAGGAATTTTGCAATTATATGTCTATCACAGAATTAGGTTATGATAGAGGTCAAGGTATTTTATTTGAATATTTTCACAAGGTGTGGAATAAACAAATCAATATGACTCTTGAAAAGAAAGTTAGACTGCCTCTTTGTGGTGAAAAAATATTAAACAAGTTGGTGGAGGATGTAGCCATCAAGTTAACTAATTTATCCTCTACTCCCATTGACCTACTTACACATTTTGTTCCAACACTTCCTATACCAATATAAATCCTCTATGCTTGATCATTCTGAAACACTGTAAAAGCTTTGTTCAATTATATAATTGATGTGGAAGTCATATTTGTATAGAGGTAATATTTGATAACTGCAACTCACATTTTTCAAGCTTGTCCTTATTTACGAGATCCTACTGATAGGAATATTTGGTAATTGCTAAGTCACATTTTTAATAATTATTTAATGAAGGTCATGATTTTTTATTATTGTTTTTAAGATTATTATTTTAGATTCATTATTGTTAGATTAAAGTGATTTTTTTATATTTTTGAGTTTATATAAAATATAAATTTAGGTTAATAATCGTTTGTGTTTTGAATTTTTTATTATATTATTATTTAAATATAATTATGTTTTAAGTTTATATCCAAATTTTATTCTTAATGTTTTGAACAATTTATTTAAACCTATAATTATTATTAATGTATATAGAGATATCATAACATATACTAAGTAAGAATAAATGAAGAAAGAACACAAATCTTTCAAAATAATAATAATTGATATTAAAACTCAAGGAATAACTATCCAAGAAGGTTTTCCATAAATCTAACACCTTCAAAAACCAAAAGAACCAATGAAACTAACATTAACCCAAAATACTAATGAAAAATAAAAAATGATCAAACTAAATCATTATGAATAAACTAAAAAATTATTTAACTCCTATTTATTGAACAACTATTCTATTTGATTCAATTAAAAATTTACCCTCTACTCTTAAAGGAAAAAAGAAAAAAAAAGAAAGAAGTAAAGGTGCTTAAAAAGTCAAGCACGTTTTGGTTTTTAACAATAGGAATCCATTGTACTAATTGATAGGGAGATCTTTCAACCAAATTTACCAGGTTTGATCATATTCATAGATTCATCAAATCTTCATATTCATAAGTTAGTATGCACTCTAGAATAATCTCATTCAAAGTACACTACACTTTGCATGTATATATAAGAATGTGAAAGGTTTTGTAGCGAATGCCTCATATTCATAGATTCATCAAATCTTCATATTCATAAGTTAGTATGCACTCTGGAATAATCTCATTCAAAGTACACTACACATTGCATGTATATATAAGAATGTGAAAGGTTTTGTAGCGAATGCCTCACCAAACAATGTTCACGTGTTTCACTTTGATTAGAAGGTGTGAATTTGCATTCTATAACATATAGTAACAAAATAATAAGAAGCTTGTACTACACCTAAAAACCTGCCTATGTTTCAACAAACTCAAACAAATATTTGTCAAAAGTAACATAATGGTGATTCAAATACAATAAAAAGTAAGAAAAAAATTAACCCGATGAAGCTCCACTAGTAGATAGCACTCATCCTCAAAGTAAGCCAAGAACCCTCACCTTTCACCAACTCTTCCACAAAGAGATTTGTAAGTATCATTTCTTAAAATTTCTATCTTTCTCACTTTAGAGCCATGCTTGACGATACCATCTAACACACAAAAAAAATTGAGTAACAAATGCAGAGAAATCCTTCTTCACTCTAAATATATCAGCACATCAAACATGTTCGTGAAGATTAGAAAACTCTTCTCCCTTTGTTTTGGTCATAGTTTCCTATGGCTCAAAATCATAATGAGAGTCAACCTTGTCATGCTTTTGAATGTACGATTTTCATTTTCCTTATTTTTGCAAAGTTTCTCAAATTATTTTCTTGGTAGCGAGATGTTGCCCCAAGTTACAATCTAGTGCAAGTTCTATCTTATCTATGAAGGCCTTAAATTGATTTTTGAATTATAGTGTTTAGTTTTCAATTTTGTAATTTAAAGTTGAAAATAATATCTTGAATGAGATTTAAGTAAATTTGGAATACAAAAAAGGAAAATTTATTAACTGGGCCACAAATTCTTTCTAGATTTTTTTCTAAAATGATTTAATAAAAGTGAAAAACAAAATATTAAAATAAATTGTGAAGAGCACCAAAGACCTAATTCCTCCATAAATTTTATTTGGAATTGTGCAATGATTATAAACAAAACTCACTTATAGAATAATTTTTTTTCAAGGACCAGTAAGAAATTAAAGCTCAAAAGATTTCATAAATATCAAAGCTCTTGAAAAGAGGAATTTTTTATGTAACAAAACTGATGAAAGGACATCAAGTTTTAGAAAATTGAAATTTTGGAATCTTTAGCTAAAACACTTTAGAAATTACAAGCTTGAATGGTGAAAATTTTCAATCTATAAGCTTTAGTCTACTTGAAATAAATGGCTTTGATAATTACATTTTATAATCATACATGCAAAATAGCATACAGTGAGAGTTACTCGAAGCTAAACACAAAAGAAAGTAAAGAATCCAAAAGCTTCAGCATACCAGTCTTTATAAAATTTACAAAAATCCTTCATTCAACATAATTTCAATGAAGGAAAATATTTTCTTTCTTAATCTAAGAAAACATTTTTTTTTCTCCAACTTGTTAATTCTCTACACAACTTTTTTAACTTTTTACTTCCATATAAGAAAAACAATACGTTAATAGGTTAAATGTACATTTTATTGTTAGTTGGCCTTTTAAGAAAACCTTTTTTTTCAACTTGTTAATTCAGTTGGCCTTTTAAGAAAACCTTTCTTTTCAACTTGTTAATTCTCTACACAACTTTTTTCTTGCATAGAAGAAAAACAATACTTCATATGTTACTTGTTCTATTGTTGGTTAGTTTTTTTCATGGATATATTCAAGGTTTAGTGCATGGTTGTAGTCTACGTGGCAATGGTTAATTATTTTTAATTAATATTAGAGTTTATTTATTACATATTTTAAACATATGACAATTTCAATTGTTTTACTTATTATTTTATTAGTACTTAAATACTAGCGATTGCACGTCACTGAGGTGCAATGGTTACACCGATAGCAAGATATACTTCAGCTTAGTAAAATGAAGATGATACAGACAAGACATTAGAAAAGCTTTAACCTATATGTTCTAAGCATCCAAGGTAACATAAGTACTCAGCTGTCCCAATTAATTATATGCAATGCAGAAAACCAAAAATAAAGATGCAGGTGCAATAAAATGAACCTAATTTTAGTGGTAACTTATGCACATGCCATAGCCGGCTTACCAATTTCTAGAGATCATAAATCATATACCCAATAGAATGGGAAATAATCACTCAAGAAAAGTGATCGATGCTAATGGGTCAATAGACAGACACAACATAAAGGCATAGGATGGTGCTTAAAAAAATAAACTATTCAGCTTCCATACATTCTTTGGCAATGAATATGCCTTGATTGCACAATTACGAACATGGCCAATGCAACAAGTATGAAGGTAAATATGTAAATGTGAGAAATCCACATACTTCCATTGATTTGGAGGACTACAAGTATTTAAGAGCCACAATAAAATTTTATCAAATCAGTTGACACTCTTTTTTTTTTAAAAAAAAAAAATTAGAAAGGGACATTCATAAAGGCTTAAAGGCATGAACTGTATGATAAAACATCATATCATTCACATGCTTTCTCCATCTATATTTTCTAAGCTAAATCAACATAAAAGGGAATGAAATAAAATGCTCAAAATATTAAATTGAGAGATTGTGAGAATCTAGCAGTTTTCAAAAAGGTGTTTCTTTATTTCGCATGAGAACATCAATCAATCTAAAAAATTTCAATACGCATCATTTTCCTTTATTTTATTGCTCTTTACAAATAATAACTGCATTAAAAAGTAGATATACGCTCTAGGAATTATGATTTACCATAAGTATCAATTAAATTGCTTATATATCGTTTTCCTCTGACAGTGAAGAGGCCATGTTCCAGAACATTTTAAACTATTTGACCAAAATATACTGTAATTTGAAATCATATTAGACAACTCTATAATCCGTGCAAAAGAAACTAAAATAAAATAAAATCTATAGGATATAACTACAACCAGTCAAAGATACCTTATGAAAATTGTAATATTGTCGGAATGTTTTCTTCTTCCTATGAATAATGCTAAGAGCCAAGGACTGAGGGGTATCCATTCCGTCAAATTCGCCTGGGGCACAATCCCAACGTCATCCCTTTTTCGTGTCGGAGCCTTTGCACTCAGCAAAACTTCATCCATGGTGGGCTCATTAAGAACCATTCAACCTCACCAATAGATCAAGGACCCATTGACAATGGGAACAATTTTGAAGGAGGCCCCAGAGACTATTCCTCTTTCTAAAGATCCATGTTGAGTGAAGAAAATAAAGAGGAAAACTATACAAGATATATTAAGAAGTTAAAGATTATAAACCCAAATAATTGATGGAAAACAACAATGTGTTTCACTTGTTGCCTCTACAAGAATTATTGAAGAGAAAAACATCCAAGTCATTGTTGATGGATACCAACCCCTCTATTCTTCTATTCGGGCTTAGGGGGATGGCTCCATATAAATATCCAATCCTCTGTTTGACGAGTAATGTGAGTTGCTCTACAAAAGAGAATTAATTTTTATTAGCCTCCAAATTCAAAATCGTTTCATTGCTTTGCTATTTTCTTCCCTCTTTATCGTCAATCCAAGATTTCTTGGATCAGTTTGTGCGGCTTCCCCGGAAACAAGAGCACTTATATTGGTGAGGAAATAACCCAACCTGTACAATGGCTAGATTTGTGAGGAAATACCCCAACCTGCCACCTGGCCTGTTGTCTTTGCCCTTATTTGGAAACTGGTTGTAGGTTGGCAACGATCTGCATCACATAAATCTTGTCAAGATGGCCAAAAGGTATAAAGACATTTTCATGCTGAGAATGGACTGGAAAAATTTGGTGGTGGTGTCATGTCCTAAGCTTGTAAAATAAGTTATTCATACGTAGGGCGCCAAATTCAGCTATAGAAAGAACAAAATGGTGTTTGATATATTCACGGGAATGGAAAGACATGGTGTTCACTATCTATGGTTAGCACAGGTGAAAGATTAGAAGGATTGTGACTCTTTCCTTCTTTACTCAAATACTTATCGAACACTATAGAGTAAGGTGGGAGGACGAAACACTATCATGGTGTTGACTATCTTAAAGAGATTCAGAGAGTCATTGAAGAAATTTGTGCCAATAAAGTCATCTTAGAGAGTAATAACGACCACAACTAATGCCTTATTATGTTCTGTATAGGATGATCACAAGTTTGAATCTTAGGAGGACCCGCTGTTCCTTTAGACCACTACTTTTAATACGAAGAGAAGTCGGTTGGCACAGTGTTTTGAGTACAACTATGGGGACTTGATTCCCATATTAAGGCCATTCTCGAGAGGATATTTGAAAAAATGCAGGGACCTCCAGTGAAGAATCCCACCCTTTTCACATCAAAGCATCTATCAAGGTCTTCAAACCTTGCTTTTACTTCAAAAATACCTCTTGCTCTCAAATTTAGAAACAAATTGTCAACGAGATGAAAGGTGTAAAAAGAGAAGACATATCTTGTTTTAGTCCCATTTCGAGTATGAAAATTTTGACAATAAAACCCAAAAAAATAAAAATGATTCGACTGTGTATATATTCCAAAACATTAAACTCACTGAAACCATGGCAAGTGACTTACTAAAGATATTACACAAGTTGTGTCCTGCTATCAATGATCCCAATGTGAAAAAATGGTTACATCCTCATGGCTTTGACATTTTGAGTCTGAAACAATTTCCATATTCATTTGTTCTATTCCTGCATTGTTACATATTGAAGATGGTGATGTTTAAAGTCAGTCACAAATAAATGTATGCTTATAAGGAACAAAGGAGACTAAAAACAGTGGTAAATGAATTCCCCAATGACACTAAGATGCATTAACAACAAAAGAAAAAAATATCCAACTATCATATTTTGGCGATCAAATTAATGACAGATTCAATTAATAAATGAATGGAGAGGACAACTGATAGGACATTTTTTATTGAGTCATCGGCCGATATTTTTTGGACATATCATACAACATAAGTTTCGGTGCTGGCGGCAATGTAAACGAATACTATTGACCAGACTATTCACCTGAACAAACGAGTGGAAAACGAATGATTGCAAACGTTTCAATCATCTCCAAACTTATTTACACCGTTGATTGAACATTTTAGCTTTGTCTTGTTCATAGTGGTTATGCCTTCGTCCTAAAAAATATATCTTGAGGGATGGAAATGCCACTTATAAATTTCAATTGATTGGATCTTTATAATAAATATAGGATCTGACAATGAGCGAATATAATAAAAATGGGGATAGTTGACAACCCAATCTAATTGAACATTATAAAGGGAAAAATTTAGATATTTGAGTTATTAATTATTATCTCAAGTATTACAGTTTTTGAGTAGCATTTGATCATGTACATGAATTTGAGGTCTTAAATCTAGCTATCACAACATTTTAGGAATGAAATTCTAATATATTCCATCAACTGCTTTGTGGAAGTCTAATTTGACTAGTAAAGTATTTTGTTCAAATTGTTGAGTCCATTCATTAGTTTCTCAATAAAAATATAGATTTTTCAAGAATATATCTTCTTCCAGGAAACCTATTTGTTTATTTATGATGATACCCTACATCACAAGCCTCTAGCACCTTAGCAATAATTTTATAGAAGTGTCTAGTATGGTAATGGAGCACCAGACGAAAAATAGAGTCATAAGTTTTCTCATTTGGAAGAATTTCAATTAATTATTTATTCATGCTTGGACCTAACAATTCTCTTCTCATTATTTTCAAATAAAGAAAGGAAAAGTCATTTTTTATGAATGGCAACATAGTTTGATAAAATTCTACCATGTAACTAATTATGAACATGACCTACACATATACAAATTAAGGGGTCAACTATTGGTTGTTACATTTCAAAATCAGGGCCTACCAAAATAATATTTAATTGCTCTAGTCAAGTAGACTTATTTTGAGTTTCTCCAAGGTAATGAGTGTTGTAATAACAGAAAAAGGACTCCCTAACATGGCCTTGATTTAGTGTTGTAATGTTTCTAACATATTCGCATTAGGTCTTGGGCCCTTGTGAACTAAATGAGCTTATTGGTGCCTTATTTAGATTGTTGTAAAGTGTTGTAACACACTTTCACATTAATCTAGGGTTTTATTAAATAATTGGGAATTTTTAAACTTTAATTGGCCTTATTTTACACACAAGCCCCATTTAATGCATCTTTTCAACAATAATCTCGACATGAACCAAGATCCAATTATAATTCAGGTGTTTTTAGGTTGTGTGGCCCAAATTTAGTGATCTGGGACTCATACGCCACCTTGGATGTATGAGTCAGACCTAGGTTTTAGGGCCCCGATCTGGATTTTACACCATTCTAAGCATTTTTGAAAAATGTGTGCCTTAGTTAAGCCTAATGGGACTCACATGCCACTTCTGGCATATGATTCCCGTGTGACCCACAGTCAAATTTAATTCAAATTCTTGGCAGTATTTTATTCTCTTAGATTTGATGTCGGCTTGTAGTATTGTAATTTCAAGAAATTTGTCATAAACAAGTACAAATACAAGTTTCTTTCACTCATTTTCACCTAAGCATTCATGAGATCACCTAGCAAGATGAATGAGCATTGTTGTAGCAAACTTGAGCTTGCAAGAGCCTTCAAGAGTCTCCAAGAGTTGATTATCAAGTGTTTTAGAGGATCATTCAAGTATCACGCATCATGTCAAAGTCATCATGCATCATGTTTATTTTTGAGCTAACAATTGTGATGTAGGGTTTTATGAATCGTGCTAGCATTCAATTCAAGATCTATCACATTCAAGCAAGAGTCAAGATTTGCATCCATTGGAGCCATTTCATACATTTTTGAAATAATTTATTGCTAGGGTTTGGTGAGTTGTAACATTACATTTTTTTCATTCATCATTCCCCTTTCCTATTTCATTTTATTTCAAGATTTTATTAGCAAAATAGGTTTTGACCAAGGAAAACCCCTTTCTACTAACAAAACAACATTTTTCCCTCTCTTTAGTGTGTGATTAACAGATCTAGGTTGAAGAAATATTGAAGAGAAAGTTTGGAGAAAGTTGTCAAGTGTTCAAAGTTATCAAAGTTGTCAACTTGCATTGGAGATCATTGAAAGACATCTACAAGTTGCAAATCAGAGTTTCAGATGCAAAAATCAACTAGAAAGAATAGAGCAGACATTGAAGAGAAAAATTAGACTTTAAATTTCTACAAAAGCTGATCCGGTGGATATTTTCACTAAAAATTGAAGAATCTCTAATACTCCAAATTTCAGCACCATCAAAAAGAGCTCGATGTCCTGATTCCAGCACAACTTGAATGGAGTCAAACAGAGCTACGAAGCCCAAGTTATTGCCGGTCAAAGTTCAGTCAACAACTAGTCAACTCAGGGCCCAAGGCAAGAAAAAAAGGTCAAAATTTGATGTCACAAAAAGTGGTCAAAATTGATTTCAATGTGAAGAGCTCAGCAAGAGCTTTCCGACAGTGTTCGTTTTGTGCAAATCAGAGCTCGTATGTGCAAGATATGGAAGGTCAAAGCTTGTGGTTGACTAGGTTGACTTGAAGGTACAATGATGACGTCAGCATGCTGACATGGATGAATCATGAGGTGACACATGGTGGCTTCCTGAAGTTACACATGGCAGAAATTTGTTGGACATGGCTTTATTTAAATATATATATATATATATATAAAAGAAAAATTAATAACAGCCATGCCCTCCATTTTAATAATTAAATCACTTCCTTCAGAAAAAAACGTGGCCCTCCCTATGAAAGCGGATCTCCATTATTTAAAAAAAAAAATCATGATATTTTTTAGGCTACGTTTTTTTAGGGAAAACAAATTGATCCCTATTTTTAAGGGATGTAAATAGCCCGTAACCAAACTCATCCCCTATTTTAAATGAGAATTTCAAACCAACATTGTCTATTGTATGGCTTTAAAATAAAAGTGGCATTGGATGGTTTTGTAGAAATTTGGAAACGAAATACTCCTTAATTTAATAAATTCCTTCAAGTTGTAAAACAATAATCCTTTTAAAATGATTAGTTGTAACTATTGGAAATAGTTAAAGCCTGAATAAGGGATAAGAGGGGCTAAGGTAATATTTTTAAAAAGATTATTATGTAATTATGGGGGGATTTTCAAGTATTTTTCCATGTAAAGGGGATATAGGAAATATTGTAAAATCAATTGGTTAGAGGCCAATTTGAGTAAACTTGATGTATAAAAGGGGAGTTTAGGAGTGAGTTTGGTACTCAGAATTTTCAAGTCTAGGTGGTGAAGAATTGAATCAGAGGAATAGGGAGATTTTTCTAAGGAGATTATTTTTGAGCCTTTTTGTAAGTCAGAGTATTGTCATGCTACCGAAGTGCTCTTGGTGCAATTGTAATTTCAATTTTGGAGATTAATCGGATCCGTCTCACTCTATTGGAGCAGACCCAGAGACGTAGTCACCTTTGTGGCGAATTTCGTTATCAGATTGTTTGCACTCTCTCTCTCTTCTTATTTCTCAATTTCATTCTTTTCACCTTCATTTTTTAATGCATAATTTCAATAATGTATGCATGAATTATATTTTCACTTCATTCACATGTTAATGTGTTAATTTTGTTAATCCTTCTTCTCCTCATTCTCCTTCTTCTTCTACACATTCTCTTTCTGGTAATCCTTTTAAGGGTGTAAATAAGCCTCAAATTAAACTTGATGTTAAATTTGAACTACCCAAGTATTATGGTGAATTAGATGCTGAAAAACTAGATGATTGGATTCAGCAAGTAGAAGTTTATTGTAGAGTCCAAAATCTCTTTGATGATGCTTCTAGGATCCAGTTAGCCACTCTTCGGTTGGGAGGTTCAGCTCTCACCTAGTGGGAGAGTAGGACTAGAGCAGAAATTTCACAACATGGTAGAGTCAATTTGTCTTGGTCAGAATTTATTAATTCTCTTAAAAAGCAATTCTATCCCTTAGGTCACATACAACAATTAATGATGAATTGGCAAGTGTTTAAACAAGGGAAAGGTCAAACTGTCCAAGAGTACACCCAGGTAAGTGCACCAAGATGGTTCCCAAAAAAGGGGCTTAAGTGGCCACTTTTTTTCTGAAATCAGGAAATACTGACCTTGGACTTGAAATTGAGGATAGCTACACTCAAAAAAATTTGATGGAACAAAAACAAGGATTGCAGTGCTCCGAGTCTACTTTCTAAACTATTAATTTATTTTGAAAATGGTTGAGATTAAGGGGTTCAAAAGAGGGACACACACAAATTGCTGTTGTTTCTGTCAGAAAAACATAACATAGCAACTCTTGTGTGACCCGAGCACGGTGGACTTTTTTAGTATTTTTAAAATCGCTCCGGGCAGAAGTTAGATAACAGTATGTAGTAAGGACTAGATATTTTCTGATAATTTTTTAATGAATATTTGATTTTTTATTAATTTTCTAAGTGGGCACTTCCTAAAAAGCAGAATTTTGGCCGTGCTCCCCCTCAAATTTTTTGAAACTAAAAGATTTTTCTAAAATTTTATTTTTTTTAAATTGTAGAATGGAGTCTAGTTTCTAAAAATATAATTTATTTCAAATTTTGATGAACGGTTAATTTATAGCTTAAAAAAAATACTCAAAACACCGCTTTTGAAGAAAAACGACATAGAATCAAAAGAAATTACCTGATGAAAATTTCAACATTGTTAGAAAGTGAAAAAATTACATCGTTGAAAGCTAATAAAGAACCTAACATTACCCATGTCTTCGATTTTCTTTATATTGAACCAGATAAAATCTTGATGGTGAGCACGAACCCGATTATGTGAAAATTTGTTGAATTTGGAAAAAAACACGTCTCTGGTCTTTGGGAATGCCCTCCAAGCCTTTGGGTTGGTATTCCAAAGCAAATACCAAAGCTAAGGCTCGGGGATGCAAGATATAACGCAAGGGCATTATAACGCGCATGCGTTATGTCTTCCTTTTCACATTTTCCAAAGAGCATTACTACCAACAAAGGTGGGAAAGGGTCAGAGAGGGTAGGGAAGGTAGGAAAGGGTGGGGAAGGGTGAGAGAGGGTGGGAGAGTGTTGGAGAGGGTGGTAGAGGGTGGGAGAGGATTGAGAGAGTGGGAGAGGGTAGGAAGGTGGGAAAGGGTGGAAAAGGGGTGGGCAAGAGGGTGGGACACCTGGAGAGGGTAGAGGGTGGGAGAGGATTGGAGAGTGGGAGAGGATAGGGAAGGTGGGAAAGGGTGGGAGAGGGTAAGAGAGGCTGAGAGAGGGAGAGGTCCTAAGAGGGTGGTAGAGAGTTGGAGAGGGTGGGAGAGGGCTTAAGGTTGAGAGGGAGAGGGTTGGTAAAGGGCTGAGAGGGTGGGAGAGGGTTGGAGAGGGTCGTAAGAGAGGGTTGGAGAGAGGAGAGGAGTGTGGGAGAGGGTTAGAGAGAGTGTTGGAGAGGGTGGTGAGGGTGGGAGAGGATTGGAGAGAGTGGAGAGGTAGGAAGGTGGGAAAGGGTGGGAGAGGGTGAGAGGAGGGTTGGAGAGAGTGAGGAGGGGTCCTAAAAGAGGGTGGCAGGGCTGAGAGGGTGGGAGAGGTCGGAGAGGGTGGAAGAGAGGGCTGGAGAGCAGAGGAGTGTGGGAGAGGGCTAGAGAGAGTGTTGATGGTGGTAGAGGGGAGAGGATTGGAGAGAGTGGGAGGAGGGTAGGAAGGTGGGAAAGGGTGGTAGAGGGTGAGAGAGGGCTAGGAGAGTGGGAGAGGTCCTAAGAGGGCTGGAGAGGGTGAGAGGGTTGCAGAGGGTGGGAGAGGGTGGGAGAGTGCGGTAGAGGGTGGCAGAGGATGGGAGAGAGGGTTGGAGACTAAGGGAGAGGGCAGCAGAGGGTTTGAGAGGTTGGGAGAGGGCGGGAGAGAGGGTTGGAGAAGGTGGGAGAGAGGGTGGGAGAGAGTGTTGGAGAGTGTGGGAGAGGGCTAGAGAGAATGTTGGAGAGGGTGGTAGAGGGTGGGAGAGGATTGGAGAGAGTGGGAGAGGGTAGGGAAGGTGGGAAAGGGTTGGAGAGGGTTGGGGAGGGTGAGGGAGGGTGGAAGAGAGGGTTCGAGAGAGTGAGAGTGTGGAAGAGGGCTAGAGAGAATGTTGGAGAGGGTGGTAGAGGGTGGGAGAGGATTGGAGAGAGTGGGAGAGGGTAGGGAAGGTGGGAGAGGGTGGGAGAGGGTGA
>VDFB02124098.1:0-17955 GCA_007258455.2 Sequoia sempervirens | reverse complement strand
TTTAAAAACCCTTTTCATTTCATCAATTTTAAGTAAAAAGAAGTTGGTCAACCACATACCCATCATGTTGCCACTTTTTGGCCCATCATGATCCTACATAGACCCATGGATGCTATGATAAATTTTTTAGAAAGGATAAAGAAAATGAAAAGGAAAAAGAGGATAAAAAATGTTTAGGAATCTAATCTTCACAAAGTTTAGATATATGCACTCAATGTTGCAACTGAACATCATAACTAGTGTATAGTTCACTAGAAATATTCACAATTACATATAAACATGTGCAGAATTCAAAGGAAGCATTCAAATCATGAAAAATGACATATTGTATGCAAACAATGGCACAATGTTAGGATATTTTGCAATATTGAAAGAATTTACATGTCACTTGATATGTGTAGGATAATATATGACTTTATTGAGATCACAATTATAAATCTATAATTGTACATGAACAAAATTTATTGGTCTAAATGAGAGAAAAAACATGAAAGAAGAAAATTAATGACAATTCTTCATTATTTGTCCCACAGTTGTCAACAATTTCTAATTCCTTAAAATATAGGATTGATGGTAATTTTATAAAAACAAGGCATCAAATTCCATTAGAAATCAATTGTCGAGATGACATCTCAAATATAGATGGTCATGTAAACTTCAAGGGAAACTTTCAAATCATGAAAAATATCACATCATACCCAAAAAATGGAATATTGTTATGATATTTCACAATATTGAAATAATTTAGAAGTCACTTGATATATGTAAGATAATATATGACTTAATTGACATCATAATTACAACTCTACAAGTATACATGAACAAAATTTACTGGTCTAAGTGAGAGGAAAACATGAAATAAGCATAATAATGACTAGTCTTCATTATTTGTTTTATATTTATCATGAATTTATAATCATTTAAAATGAGGGATTGATTTAATACTTTTATAGACACAAGACACTAAAGTCTATTACAAATCAACTATTGAAATTACATCTCAAATATGGACAACCAAAATTCAAAAAGAATGAGAATAATATATTTAGTTGAGAGTTGGAAAAAGATCTCCTATGATGACAATAGAAATTACATCTCAAAGATAGATAACCAAAGTTCAAAAATCATGAGAACAACATATTTAGTTGATAGTTGGCAAAAGATCTCCTTCAATGACAATAGAAATTAAATCTCAAAGATAGGCAACCAAAGTTCAAAAAGTATGAGAACAACATATTTAGTTGACAATTGAAAAAAATTATCTTTCGATGACAATAGAAATTACATCACAAAGATAGACAATAAAAGTTCAAAAGCCATGAAAACAACATATTTAATTGATAGTTAGGGAAAAATTTAGTGGAAAATCTTCGCCAATTGGAGAATAATTGAAATTGGGACCTCTAGAAATGACGAATAGTACAAGCTAAAAAGGAGGCTGAATAGCTAGGTTTATACAAAAAAAATAAAAAAAATTCTCGATTAATTCACATATGCAATTTTTTTTAAATTAATAAATTGAATTGATTCGCCATGTAAATGATGCATCATTGGAACTGATTTTCCAATAGTTTATATTGTAATTACAAATATTAATTATGTTCACAAGTAATATTATATTCCTACCATTAATTTTGGGGCAATATCATGCCACTAATAATAGATTACCATTTAATTTTAGGGATATTTTAGCTCTGAATAGGGCTTTTATTTATTGCCATCGAATTATTGATTAGCTTTTAATTGGATGGTTGCTCGGTTGATTCCATGACTATACGCACATGCCTTTTAAAATGCTTGTTGAGGCCCATAATTTATTTTGGGCCACATGATTAGATTTAATCATGTGGCCCAAAACAAATTTTGGGCCTCAACAAGCCTTTTAAAAGGCACCTACATATAGGTCACAGAATCAACTTGTAGCCATCAGATTAAAAAGCTAATCAATGGTATTAATTTCACTTTTCATTCAGTCTTATTTTTAAAGTGAGATTTTAAAAAAATACTTAATCTGTGTGTGCCCCTTGACCCCGCTTGTATCGCAAAAGGAGCGCACTAGGGTTGTTGTCCTCAAACCCCGTGACGAGGCATTTCCTCCTCGACCCCCACAAGGGGGCTCTACCCCCTTGACCCTCGAAAGGGGTGCTGCCCCTTGACCTCGCCGGGATTTTTTGTCATTATTTGTTAGGATTTTCCACTGTGATTATTATTTTTACCAATTATTTATTAAGATTCGCTGGGATTTTACAATTTTTTTTAATAATGTGCATAGATTTGCTAGGAAAATTAAAAAATAAAATAAAATAAAAGGAAAGATTTACTAGGAAAATTATAACACTTAGCCAAGATTTTCCAAGATTTTACACCTTCGTTCAAGGAGGGGTTTCTTAAATTTATCCATGTTGACAGTTGGCAAAAAAATCTTCTTCGATGATAATACCATGCAAATACCTAATGAATACAATGGTTCCCACTAATATAATGATTTAGACTATCGTGTCAAACTCTTGGAACAAGAATTGATGACATCTCACAAAATCAACCTAGGCATTCTCACACTCTAGTGGAGCTCCAATCCAACATTAAAGCTCGAGTCCATATTTTAGCTTTTTCCAATACCACCTATAGCACACGAGCACCATCTCTTCCCATGGTGATACTAAGAAACTTATCTATTTTCAATGCCATTGTAAAGCAAACTGCATACTGCGTATCACCAATACTCCCGAAATAATGAACCGTCAATAACCCCAAAAAAATGGACTAAAAAGAATAAACCTACCATTGATATTTATCTTACTATGCTCACACTCTCTTTGTAATAACCCATTTCAATTCATTCAATTTGTTAAGTGGTTTTGCTATTTTGATGTTACAAATGCTACGAGTTCTAACATACAATACGGAGGATGTATTGCCATCTTTATGAAATTTAAATGTGATTTCAAATAATTACCTAAAGAGGAATCTCCAAGGAGACATAGATATAATATTATGTATTACTATGAAATTCTCAAATCTTCATGTTCTTATTATGATTTTCAAAGCATTGTGTGATAAAACTTTCTTTTGGATATTCTGAGTAACTTGTCTCAGAATTTCTAAAAATATAGAGAGTTTGTGACTTGTGAATGGAAAAAATTCAGCTGGAAACATAAATTTATGTACAAAATACTATTCACTTAATGAATTTATTTCAAAACTATTATAAATGAGATCTTGTTGCTAAATTTTGTTATTTCCAAAAAAATGTATTAATACAATTTTCTCGATTTACTTTTATATACAGATATTAAGAATTCAATTCATTTACACAGTGCAAAATGCAAAATCTCTCACTACTATACCAAATTTATCCCATACCTGCCAAAATCTTCAGCATATGAGCAGCATCGCTTCCAATGACGATACTAAGCAACTTGTCTATTTTCAATACTCCAGAAATAATGAACCACCACCAATAACCAAAAAAGGAGGCTAAAAAAATAAAAACAATGGCTCCCACTAATATAATGAATTGGACTGTCATTTCAAACTCGTGGAACAAGAATTGAATGGCCTGCCACAAAAGCAACCCATGCATTCCCACACTCTAGTGAAGCTCCCATCCAACATTAAAGATCAAGTCCATATTTTAGCTTTTTCCAATACCACCTATAACACACGAGCACCATCTCTTCCCATGGCGATACTAAGCAACTTATCTATTTTCAACGTCATTGTAAAGCAAACTGCATACAACCAATACCCCTAAAAAATTTAACTATCAATAACCAAGAAAAAAAAAACGGACTAAAAACAATAAACCAATCAGTGATATTTATATTATTATGCTATTCAACTATGACTATCAATCGTTAAATACTTAAAGTGAATACCTGCTCATGCAATTTGTTAAGCTCATGAGAAAGTGACTTTGTTCCATCTTACTATATAGCATGCCCACTCATAACGCGTGAAGTGATGAATAAACGCCTCCTCTGTCCATTTCAGCAAAACAAATTCGTTTTAGCCTCACACCAAAGTGATTTTGTGGTACCTATTAATTACAAGCACTCGTGTGTTTATTATTATTAAAAGTTCGAAGCTAAGTAAATTTGTAAAATCTTTTACTTACAGAAATGATATGTTTTTGTTTTTTTAGTTCAGATTAAAACTTGTATTCTTATATTCTATTGTAAATATAATTATATTCAATATATATTAATCTTATAAAAATTTGAAACAAGTAATCTATTTATATTTCTTAAATGAAATATAAATGAATATTTGAAGGGAAGTGGTAATATTGTAGGTATTATATGAAAATGAAAGGATCCTCCTTTATGATACCACTTGTTAATGTGTTTTGTTATTAAATCTGTATAGAACTACACAATGTTTAATAGTAATTGAAATTGGATTTGTGTAGAAAACTTACTATTTATTCTAATATTGAAAATTTTAAATGTATATTTATAGCACCATTTAATGTAGCATTTTACTACTACATGTCATTATTTCATCTTCACCATCATTAATAATGCAACAAATTCATCATTACATGTAGCAAATTATCTTTCCACCTTATTCAATTAGGTTTATAATGGCTAGGAACTTTTGTAGATAGTGCTCCCCTTTCAAAAATTTTGAGGTTTTTAATGCATGAAGTTCTACATGTTTTTATAAGTTTTAGTAGGCACGAGTTCTTAGATAGTGCCACAATGAATTTGATATAATGACGCTTGGGGTTCTCAATTTTAACAAAATGATTTTTTGTCCCAATCCCTACCATTGGTTTAGATGTGCATAGTGGCCACATGTATTTTCATTTGTGTTATCTTTAATATTAGTGAGAGGGTCCAACTTTCACTCCTTATATTGTTCTAGTTGCAAGGATATGTATTCAATGCTACATGGCATGTTACCAAAATTTTTGTTGGAAAGATAAAAAAAATCTACTTAGAATAGTTGAAGCCACCATTTTGCACCATGGCATATCTCATTCAATGACCTACAAGGTTCACAACTATTCCTTTGTCTATTCTCGGTATTGATTCATCATGCCAATTATTGTTTGATATCCATGGCTTCATAAAAAATTTTGAAGGAAACACATTAGAGAAAATCAAATTGGGTGGGGTTATTAATTGTAAAATTAAAAAAAAATCCTCACAAATACCTTTTGGCATTGAATTTTAGTATTTTTTTTCTTTGTAGCACCTAACATAAGACAACCCATTACCTAGCGATGGTATGTGTAGTAAAGAAAGAAAAAATCACTAGAAAAATCCTTAGTACTCATCCCAGAAGCATCTCAACCATTGATAGGGACAAGTTTACCTAATTTCCTTACTCTAGTCTAGTGCTAGATGACTTGTAATAAAGTAATTTATCTTCAAATTTGAAGTTAAAATGTGTTGGGAGGAATTCATGACTGAATGATGGGTACTCTCCTAGATAAATTAAGATATTCTTTTGCATAGATGAGCTATTGCCCCTTATGTATAAAACTCTTTCTCACTTTTTTTTGTGACTAACTAAGATAACTTCTATGCATGGGTACAAAATAAATTTTATTGAATTATATACTTGGTAATTTAGTATTATTAAAAGCATTAATATAAAAAGTGTTACTCTAGAATTTTTTATTATTCTTTAGTGTTTGAATTCATCTAATACATGAATTTTTTTTTTAGCACTAATTATATTGACTATTATGCCATTAAGTGCAAAAATTTATCATGATTGTTAGAGAACATTTATTTGACATGATCTTTCTAAAATATATCACAAGTTTTCTATATCTCCTTTTTATTTTTCCTCCAATAAATCAAAACTTAGTAAGAGTGGATAAGAAGCCAACATTATAGCTTTGAAGATTTATTTGCAAGTCATACCCCACACTTGTAAAACACTCTATGCTTGGCAGTCTTACATGATACTTTTGTCTTAATAGGATGTTTAGACTACAACAAATAACAAATCAAGAAGAAATTGTAAAATAAAAAATTACTTACAACATTATGCCCATAGTTTACTTACCCAAAACATTGACTAACAATATTAAGCACAACACATATTCAAGTAATATTAAAGCTAATTTCTATTGGGATATACATTAAAAATCATTTCTACTAGAATATTAATTTTTAATATTTTTTTCCTAAATTGGTTTTGCATTCATAATTGAATAAAATGAAAACATATTTATTAAAATACAATTGAAATAATTTTTTTATATTTTTAATATAACCAAATGTGTCATTTTAAAAGCCATTGAAAAATGAGAAATAAAAAGTGAAAATTCATTGTAAAAATATTTTTGAAGGAAGGTATTACCATCTCCTAATGTACTTAACTTGTTTATAAAGACAAGACAACAAATTTCATCAGTTACACGTGGAAATGATGACAATTTATACACAAGACATGCCACGTTGAATGAGGGAAGTTCAATTCTTAAATATTATATGCTCTTCCTTGTTGATGCATTATAAAAAAAATATAGTACCCCAAATATTGTCCCAATTACATAATTAATTATCTCCCTTGAAATAACACCCATATGTTTTTTCTCTCTCAATATTTTCTAGACCGACCATTACTTAAAAATAATAGTTGTGATCATCATTATCTATTCGTGATTGTAGAGTATATTGTTATGTAAGTTATTCTTTTGTGAAGCATTTGGTTTCCTTTCTATTGCATTATTTTTCTCAACTCAATACAAAAAAACATATGGGTGATTGTAGAGTGTATTTTCTATTATGAAATTTCAAGGTCTTTTCTAATTCTTTTTGTTTATGTAAATTTATATTTTTGGTTAGTATGTTTATTTGGTAAATGCGGATCTTCAGTTAGTATCTATTTATTATAGTTTTGCAAAAAAAATTGAGTGATTGTTTTTCTAAAAAAATAATAGAGTTAAAAAATTACCGATGAAAATTTTATATGTATGTTAACTTTTATTGATTTTTTGGTCTGTTTATAGATATTATTGTGTGAGGGGGAAAATCATAGACATACAAAAGATAAATGTAATTGAATTTAAAATCTAGTCTATAATCAAGAACACAAATCTAAGATCTATTCCTACACTTATGAAATGCACAAATTAGAATACTAAATTCAAGAACCTAAAAATGAAATACATAAATGACTAAATTCAATAATAAAATTGTTTCTCATCTTGTATTGGAGTATCTTCATGAGGATGTGGTTGCTCATATCATTGTGAAGCCTCAATAATTTGTGTGCAAAAACTTGAAGAACAATGTGTTTATAGTTGATCGAAGATATGTTGAAACTCTATTAATGGTATTTTAGGATTACTTCATTTTCTAAATAGGTTGATTCTCTTATTCTTTTTTGTCAGAAAAGAGGTTTATTATATATAAAATATGATTTGAAATGGATAGTCATTATTAAACAATGTTGAATCAAGATTGATGGTTGAGAGATGTTGAGAGGATTCAGACATGAATAATGTGTGCAAAATAGATTGCACAATTTGTGTGATTGAAGAAATGAATTGAATGATTAGTGGGATTATGGAATAGATTGATTAGTCAAGAAAAGATTGCTCATTCAAGGAATTGTAATTTTCCCAATAAAAAGTAGATTGATCTTTTAGGATTAGATTGAGAAATCAAGTTTGACGTTTGCAAACAAAGTTGCATTAGTTTGATTTAATTATTAAAAAAATTTGAGGGAAAGTGTCATAATTAATTTATTATGATTGAATAGTTTATGCAACTTAGGGGAATAAAGGAATCTAGTGATGTAATTAAATAATTGGTGTTATTTAACTAATCGGGATGAATAAAGTTATATTAGGAATTTATTAAATAAATATAATTTATTTAATTGGTAGAAATGATAGAAACATGAATTAATTAAATAATGTTGTTTTATTCAATTAATAACATAAATAGGGTTTTCAGGGCTTTATTAAATAAATCAAATTTATTTAATTCATCGAAAATGATGAAAACATGAATTAATTAAATAATGTCATCTTATTCAATTAATAGAAAAAATAGGGTTTCAATTGATGTAAAATGCAGTGATGTTTGATGATAATGATACCGATGATGTGAAAATGTCATTTAGTATGTGTGATAACTGTTAGGTAAATTTTACATGTCTACATTTTTCCACTCTTTGAGAAAAAGTACTGGTTGCTTTGCTTCAAAGATTCCAATGTTAAGATCAAGTTTTTTGAAAAATATCTATGCCCCACTGTGCCTCAACATTCAGTGGAATGATGGTAGGAGTCAATGCTTCCCCTTCGAGAGGTTGGCCAAAATTTTTGATTTCGAGGTCAAGCTCACAACATTGTTTTATTTCAATTTAGATGTGTTTAAGACCAAAAATTAGGTCTATAGGTTTCTCTTTGCTTGTTTCAGTGTTCCTTAAGAAGTCTTAATTTGAATGTAAGAATGTTTCCTAATTAAAAATTAGGGTTTCCTAGGTTAAAAAATAGGGTTTTTGAGGGTTAATACAGGTAATTATTGTTCTAATTGCCTCATTTGTGATTTGATTCTATAGTGAATTCTTTTCTCTATATTTCCCATTCTATTAGTTGTTGAGGAGCAATGCCTAGGATTCAAGGAGGCTCGCATTGTTTGGACCTAGTGCAAGAGTGTAGACGATTGTAGGCATTGGTGGCCCAGTATGTACCCTCTTGCTTCTCAATTTCATTTTCTCATGTTCTTGTAATTTGTGTACAAAGTTTCCTAAGTCAATTTTTTTGCATCGTTTATGCTCATTTAACTCTTTAGAAAGCTTGCACTTGCTTTATTCCTTCGCACTTGCTCTAGGTCTTCACTTTTGAATTAGTTTTTAACTTTGAATTTTCTTTTGTCCTTTATTTTTTCTTTTCTTTGCTTGGGCTCATTTTCTGGGCCCTTGATTTATTTTTGCGCATTTGCAAAAATTATGTTCTTTTGATTCTCTCGCCTTTGTAATTTATATTTGCTTTTGACAATTTTCATCACATTTGATAAAGTTCCCTCACCTTTGCTAATATTCTCTTGCCTTTTTTTTTTTGAACCCTAAGTGTCATATTTCAC
The DNA here is from genome assembly GCA_007258455.2 of Sequoia sempervirens. NCBI lineage: Eukaryota > Viridiplantae > Streptophyta > Pinopsida > Cupressales > Cupressaceae > Sequoia > Sequoia sempervirens. The sequence continues at coordinate 8,899 of VDFB02124098.1, read as the reverse complement.
CATTTTTGTGTCATTTTTCATGTTCAAAGTGAAACCCTAACATCATGGGTTAAAATGATTGTAGGTGGTCCTTAAACCACTGCAACCGAGAGAGAGACAACCTTGAAATCTATTTGATATGATTTCCCACTTTGATTCTTTGGAGCGATATTTCCTAGATGTGTGCAAGCTTCATCATATTTGTTACATCCCTCCCATCCAATCTCACATAGTGATGATGACTATACTCATGGAGGGGTGGCATTCATAGACTTCTTTGTTCCATTTACCTATAGGAGAGGCTACTATTACACTCAAGGATGTGTGGAGGATTCTCCACATTCCCATCCACGATGAGCTTGTCACATACCATGTTCAATAGGATACTCTTGCCATGTGGCATGTTTTGGGTGTTAGACACTTGGAGGTTCGATAGTTTGAGCTTAATTTGTCTAAGTTCATTGGCAATGCAAACCTCAATTCCCTTGTTCTTTGCAGTTTAATTTTGGGATTAGTTGTTCTTGATAGGAGATTTCATCAGTTCCCTATTGGATGAGGTATTTGTATTAATGTTATGTTGGATCAATAGACTATATATGCATGGGGTTTATGTCTTCTCGCCAACCTTTATAGAGATATGCATGAGGTTGCATATCAATGGAATAAATCTTATTTTGTAGGTGTCTCTCTTTTGCACATGTGGGCCTTGGAGCACATTGCAATTGTTTGGCCTGATGGGATACAAGATTGTACTATTGGAGATCCATACTCATATCATTATGGAGATTTATTACACTACACCATACCTTGGGATATTTCATACTAGCATTGTGTGTTTGATGACATGCTTGGTTTTTTTTGGAGACCCTATATGGATTGTGAGGCATGGCCAAAGGATCAAAAGCAACTTGTGTACTATCAACATAACAGATGGTTGATTGGTTGATCTCATTCTCTTCTAGAGAGGTACGTACTTGATAGAATATGTTGACAGTTTGGATCGGTTGGGTCAGACCACTAAAGAGGTGTGTGTACGGGTTCATTACGAAAATAGAGATGCTTTTTTTGTTGCATTCATAGTACTTTCCTTACTTGGATGATGTTGGTGAGTTGGTTCAATAGATCCAAGTACCACTCCTAATTTTGATTAGTGGTGGGAACAACATGTGCCTTTGAGATTCATAGATCCTGGAGTCGATCTCGCATTAGTTAGAGTAGGCATTACAAGTTGTTGAGGGGAGAATCAAAATATTGAGGTTCTAGTAAAGTAGCTTGGTAGGGCCAAATAGGATGGGGTTTAGGGTGATCAGGCACAAGGTCTAAGACAGGTTATAGGCCCCCCTCCACCACTTGGGATGGAGGTGCTCAGTTAGAAACAAGGATAGCATGACAACATTCCTTGAAAGAAAAACATTCCACAGTGATACCAAAGAAAGATACTGGTCGACATGAGTGAGATGGTTTCAGGGCAAAGCGAGACATAGAGATTGGTGGTTGTTATTGTTGATAGTGATAGTCTGAGGGCAGAGAAGGATGGTATACAAGCTGAGCAAGATTGATTGTTATAGATGTCAAAATACTATCATATGCTGTATGATGTTACTGTTCCTAGTGTTGCTTCACATCCATAGTTTGGAGAGCCTAGTATTGTAGGAGGTGGAGGTGGTGTTGATTAAAGTGGGAATTCTGTTAGATAGCTGAATCTAGATGGATGTCCACAGCCTGATCTATAGAGTTCTTTCCTCCTTATTGGATAGTGTTATATCTGTACTTGATCTTCATGTTATTTATTGCTAAGAGACATATTGCAGACATGATTTTTCTATATACATTCATTGGCCTAGTCGAGGCCTTGTATATACATGTATTATTATATATTATCCTATCACACTTTTTTAATGATGATGGTGTACTATGACAGTCTCCCTTTTTTCATAATGATATATATGAGATATACCATCTTCAATTTGAATTTATTATGTGTCATGTGATGATCATGGATGAATATGCATGATGATGTATGTTTATATGTATTTTTTTATTTTTCCTAATGTATGCTTATGACATGTATGAATGGATCATACTTTATATCATATGATGTGTTATTATGGATGATCAATATATCATTTCTATTTATATGATGTTTATGTGATGTTGATAATGACAGATGTATGCCTTATACATGATATATGTTGTTTTTATTGATTTATTATCATCAAGATATGTATTGATGAAATTGTCGATGTAGTATGGATATTATACTAATGATATTGGTGATACAAGATGGATGTTAGTTAGAAGAAATCTTTGTTGATGTATAGAAATTTGATGTCGTTAGTTATTGAAGAGTATTAACTTTTCTTTTCTTAGAGATTTCATAGTTTTGAACAATCCTATTTGATGTAGCAAATATATGCATTGCACTAGGGTATTAATGACCAAGGTGACTTTGTATCTATTGCATGGACTTTGAATAGATACAAACAAAGAGTATTCTTGTTCATACCATATGTACAAAATATTTGTTTAAAGTATATAGTCAGGTTGTCTTAGAAACTTTTTGGACCATTACACAAAGAGGTATAGAACACCTAACATGCAGCTGCTTCACAAATTGTTTAAACATAACTAAGTTCATATACTCATTAAAGCAAGTATTCGCCATGGAAATATTACAAAAATATCTTACAAACAACAAATTGAAATGACTCTCAATTTCCCCCATTCCTTTTTCTCTAAATCTTTATGGACATCTTCAAGAGATCCTAGGAATGAGTCAATAAAATAAACTGAAAAGATAAAATAACAAAAAGATTAAAAAAAAAGTTGCAGTATCACTTTCCATATATGTTTGAGGCTTCAGGACTATTATCCATTTTTTATCATGTCTATCATAGGAATGGATCCATTAAGGCATATCTCAAGATGTTGTTGGTGAATTGTCAAAAGATAGGTAATTGATACTTTTTCCTTGTTTGAGTCTATTTTGAGATCAACTATTGTTTTTTTTTGGCTTGAAGGTTCTCACTTTGTTGATGTTTTCTTTATTTGTTCTTTTTCTATTGTCAAAGGGTGAATGTGGTATTTTTTTATTTATGGGTGGAGAGTTTATTATAGATTGTGATGATGGGGCAGGTCTTTTTGATTTTTGAGTTTTATGATGTTTCTTTTGTTTTTATCAGGGGACTAACCTAGGGCCTCAGGGGCTCATAAAAGATAATCCTTTCCCACATTATACACCTAGAGGCTCGAAGTTCACCTGGTTTGAATGTTTTTGACCTTTTCTATTTTGTGATTTTTTTGGGCCACATGATTAGATTTAATCTTGTGGCATGAAAAAAATTCTCCACCTCAACAAGCATTTGAGAAGGCACCTACATATAGGTCATGGAATCAACTTGTAGCCATTTGATTAAAAAGCTAATCATTGGTAATAATTTCACTTTTCATTTAGTCTTATTCTTAAAGTGGGATTTTAAAAGAATACTTAATTTGTGTGGGGTTTGTTGTCTCCGGAACCCATTTGGGGATGTTGCACCCTCAACCCCCACAAGGGGGCTCTACTCCCTTGACCCCCGCAAGGGGAAATGACCCGTTACCCCACTAGTGGATGTTGCCCCTAGGCCCCTACTTCAATATTACAAAAAATATAAAAAAATATGGGGAACTGTGCCAACCAACTATGAAAATTTTTAAATGAGAGATTCACCATTGTAGTTGATCTTTTTATTGATTGTGTTAGGATTTTCCACTGTGATTATTATTTTTACCAATTATTCATTAAGATACACCAAGATTTTACACCTTCACTGAGGGGGGAGGGGGTTACTTAAAGTTATCTTTGTTGACAGTTCGCGAAAAATATCCTTTGATGATAATACTATGCAAATACTTGATGAATACAATGGTTCCCACTAATATAATGATTTAGAATATCATGTCAAACTCTTGGAATAAGAATTAATGACATCTCACAAAATGAACCTAGACATTTTCACACTCTAGTGGAGCTCCAATCCAACATGAAAGCTCAAGTCCATATTTTAGCTTTTTCCAATACCACCATAATACACGAGTACCATCTCTTCCCATGGCGATACTAAACAACTTAACTATTTTCAATGCCATCATAAAGCAAACTGCATATTGCATATTACCACTACTCCTGAAATAATGAACCATCAACAACCCAAAAAAATGGACTAAAAGGAATAAACCTACCATTGATATTTCTCTTACTATGCTCACCCTCTCTACGTGATAACCCATTTCAATTAATTCAATTTGTTAAGTGGTTTTGTTATTTTGATGTTACAAATGCTAAAAGCTCTAATATACAATACCAAGGATGGATTGCCATCTTTATGACATTTAAATGTGATTTCAAATGATTGCCTAAAGAGGAGTCTCCAAGGAGACACATAATATTATATATTACTATGAAAATCTCAAATCTTCATTTTCTTATTATTATTTTTAGAGTATTGCATGACAAAACTTTCTTTTGGGTACATTTTGAATAACTTATCTCAAAATTTCTAAAAATATGGAGAGCTTGTGAATTGTGAATGGAAAAAATTCAGTTGGAAACATAAATTTATGTACAAAATACTATCCACTCAATCAATTTATTTCAAAACTATTATAAATGAGATATGTTTCTAAATTTTGTTATTTCAAAAAAAAATGTATTAATACAATTTTCTCAATTTGCTTTTATATACAAATATTTTGCATTCAATTCATTTGCACAATGCAAAATGCATTCTAGTATATATTCTAAATTTCTTGCTACTATACCAAATTTATCTCTTATCTTCCAGAAATTTTTAGCATACCCAGGGCACACTAGTTTAGATTTTTCCAATACCACCTATAACACAAGCAACATCTCTTCCTGTAGTACCCCTCCATTTTGCTTATGTTTTATGTTAGCATGTCTTCACTTTGATGGACCTTGGTACTTTGTTTTGGTGTATTGGTCACTGAATTTAGAGTGATAGTGGATTTATTTGTGATCTGATGATACATTGTATGGTGGTAATTATTTCTGACATGCTTTATATTAGCATAGATGTTTGCTTCAAATGTTACTACTATCTATGTGCTTTTGGTAAACAAATTGTTATTTATTTTTTCAGTCTGGTGTGATTTGTATTGGTGTGGAGAATGGAGTTGCATCACTCGCTTGTGAGTGCCCTGTGATTTTTGTGATTTTCTCTGCATGGTGTGTTTGAATCATGGAATATATATATGTAATTTTTTTTATTGCAAGATTGTAGGTACATGACACCTACTCCACCTGGTTTCACAAGTCTGAGCATGTCAAGACTCAATGGTAATGTTGATTGGGAGGTAGTAACAAGGTTTTTCCTAGTCTGCTCTCAAACCCAGTCACAGTATATCGTTTGTTTAGGTTTGGTGTTTTTGGTTGTCTTGTCTAGTTTGTTTTGATTATTTGTTATGAAAGGTTAATTTTTGTGAATATAATGTTAGATTAATGTTCTATTTAATTTAATGTTTATTTAAATTAATTTTGGATATTTTAGATAAAAATTTTATATTTAATTAATTAATTAATTGATTGAAGTTTCTTTTATTTGAGTGACTAGATTAAATATTCTTAAATGTTTTGTGGGAAAAGGAATTTTAATTATGAAATGAATTAAAAAGGATATTAGATTTTTGAATTTTTAATTCTTTAAAATGATTTGAATTCATGATAAGTGAGGAAAGAAAGAATTATCTATGAGTTTGTTAGAAGATATTTTCTTCTTGCCATGTGTGTTAGTTAAATTTATTGCATTTTCTTGTTGGGGATTCTCTCGGGAAGATATTATGTGATTTGGGGAAAACAAGAAAACACTTCACAGGAAATAGAAAAGAACAGAGAACTGTTAGAAATATTTTTGGTGAATTTTTTTGGATTTTAATTTTAAAAGTTCTAGAAGAAGTTTTGGGATTGCTTCTGGTTTAGTATTTCCATTCTTGTAAAAAAAATTGTTCTAGAAGGGCTTGGAAGATTGCACGGAATAGGAAAACAAAGCTTCTCTTCTACGGACAAGTTCTTCAAACTACATGAATACAGGTATTTCCATATTTAATTAATTTTTTTTCTTTTGAAAAGATTGTCTTTGTAACAATTAGTTTTGTGCAAGTTTTCTAAAATTGTGAATTTAAAAGATTGTCTTAGCAAATAATTGTGTTTGTGACTTCTGTATTTCTTCTTGGTGATTTTTGTGAAAAATAATTATGTAAAAATTTGTTACTTCTCTGTGAAAATTTTGAAACAATTTTTTATAGTGAAATCGGAGGGCAACACAGAAGATTTTTGTTAAAATAGTAGAAAATTCTCAAAGGAAATAGGAAATATCTTTGTAGAATTTTAAATGAAGTTCCATGTCAAAAATTTGTTATGGGTTTTTGTAGAAAATATTTTGATATTTTGAGTTGTAAATCCTTTGTGATTGAAGTTGAAAATTCTTTGAGGAAAAATCATTTAAATGGTTAAATTTCTTAGTTTTTATAGAAAATAATTGCTTGATTCCAAAATTTTATTTATAGATTAAATTGTGTATATATATATGATTACAAATTATATATATATATACATTTGCACATGCAAATATATTTACATAAATAATAAATTATGGAAGTTTTATTTTTTATTTTTAAAAAAGGTGTTCTTAGAATCGTCGTACGGGTGAAATGAATGGAGATTTTTTTTTAAAAAACATGTGTTTGTTTTGGGCCGTAGGATTTCCCCCACAGATGCCCCATACTAGACGATGGTTGTGGAGGTAGTCGGCGTTTCCCTCACAGGCAACGACGACTGCCAAGACAGTCGCCACCCATATGGGTGGGTTGTGTAAGCACAGTCGATGATTGTGTTTACACATTCAGCGCCTGTGTAAACACAGCTGGTGCCTATCTAGACACAGCTGGCGACTGTGTAAAACACAGTCTCTCAAAATCCTTAGAGGGCATTTTTCTTGCTTAATGAATATTGTTTCATTTTTTTTGTGATTTATGAACTAGGTTTATGTGGATTTTATAAATATGAATTTTAAATATATTTATATATATTATATATATTTGTTTTAAAACATAATAAGATAATAAATTTATAATTTAATTTGATTTATTGAAAATGTATATTTATACATATATCTTATATGTACTTTTATATAGAAGAATGAAATGAATAGTATATGAAAATCTTAAATAGATATTTTTATAATGAAATGCATTAAGAAAAGAAATTGGAGGTTTCATTATAATGCATGATTATGGAATTGGAATCAACTGTTAGTTTTAAATCTCATATTAATTGAGAAATGAATTATGTTTCAGTTGATTAATTTCATACTTCAAGTTATTGATTGACTTGATTTAGTAAATCCTAATAATAGATGTTTTTATCCCTTATTTGCTTTAAATTGCATTTTTTTTCTTTTATTGGGAAAATTTGGATTATATTAAATTGCAAGTCTTCCATATACATTTTTTAACGTGGGAGTTGTTATTAGTTTAAATCTAATTCTTTGAGTTAACTAGGGTAGTGCACATGGTTTTGAATGGTGTCAGATACCTAGTTCTATGAACAAGATGTGATGTTCGTTGTGATATGTTTAGTATTATATATTGATTTGTGCACTTTTCCTACCTTAGTTAGTGAACTTAGAATCCTTGTGTTATTTTTAGGGGAGTGGCTCTTTGTGAGGGCCAGCACACAAAGTGGTGCCTAGGTAACTCAAGAAGAGTTAGTTAAGTCAGTGAAAACTAAATCAACACAATAGTTAGTTTAGAACCTTTAACAAGATTAATTATGCCTCATTCATGGACTCAAGGGCTAGTACAAACTTGAGAGTGAGTCGAGAAGGCCTAGAATGGCAAATCAATATCTTATTATTTTAAAAGATATTTGATTCTACAATAGTTTGCATGTAGGGCCGAGTTTCGTAAGAGGTTACCAGGGTAACCCAAGTTTGGGGGCCGAAACCTAGGAAGAAACACCAAGGTAACCAATGCAACATTATGATGACACTCCACCTAAAATAACAGTAACCTTGTGAACTTAGTATATTTGATTATCCTAATTCTGGAAGCAATGTAACCAATAAGTTAAGTTTGTACTTGTATAGTTTGTCTATAGTTTTACTTGTGTTTAGGGTTTGTAGGTTATGTCTAGGGAACCTTTTTACTGTCTCCTAGCATAGGGGGTGGACCTACAGGTACCATATGGTTGGGTGGAACGTGCACCTTACTTCGTTGGGTCCCCAGTTCTTGTTTGTGGCAATGAGTACTTCATGGATGGACAGCTTGCATGTGGATATATGTACTTTCTTATTTGTGCCATTGGAAATTTTATATTTGTATCACTCTTCAATTATTAATGAGGTGAACATTTGTAATATGTAATTGTAAACATTTATTTGATCTACTTCATTTGGAAAATGTGTATTGTAATGTTATTTCAAATGCAAAGTATGAAAGAATCTTTTATGTATATTATGTTCTCAATAATGTAATTTAAATGTTACTTAATGTAAGCTTTTAATTTTATGTAAATTAAATACTTGCAATGTTTAATAATGTTGTCATCTATGGGATTTTCAAGTAGTGTGTCGTTGTGTTACTTAGAGAATGTTTGCAATTAGTTAAGTAAATGTTTATAATTTAAAAAAAAATTATTACACTTTCGTAGACAATGCATCATTCTTTAGGTTACAAGATGGGGCATTACACTTCCCATGGGGATAGTAAGCAACTTGTCTATTTTCAACACCATTATAAAGCAAACTGCATACAACCATTACCTTGAAATATTTAACCATTAAGAAAAAACATAGGTGGACTAAAAAGAATAAACCAACCATTGATATTGATCTTACTATGCTATTCAACTATGACTATCAAT
>VDFB02124097.1:0-24340 GCA_007258455.2 Sequoia sempervirens | reverse complement strand
TGATTTTGATCATCAACATCAATGTCCTCTTTCTCAGATAGGAGATTCTTAAAGAAAAGAATAGCTTCTCTTCTAATCTCCTCCTCCTCCTCATAAGTTCTACCATCTACCACAATCTTAGCAATTTTGTTAGCAGCCCTGTGTTTAGAAGCTGAAAGGTGAAAGTATCTAGTATTTTTGTCTCCAGCTTTTAGCCAAAGAGCTCTAGACCTTTGTCTCCAGAATTTCTCTTCTCTGGTAATTACCTCATGGAGTTTTGAGAGAATCTCATTTTCCTTTTCCTTGGTATCAACCAAATAGCCTTCTTTCTAAATTTTGTTTTGGATTTCAGACAGCCTAAACTGAAGATCAGATTTGATTTGAAAGATATTGCCAAAAGACTCTTTTTTCCACTTTCTGAGATTCATTTTAACTTCCCTTAGTTTTTTGGAAATTCTAAACAAAGCAGTGCCTTTAATTTTGATATTCCACCAATTCCTAACTTCTTCTCGGAGGAGAGGATGGGAGAGCCACATCTTCTCAAAACGAAAAGGGGTATTCCTCTTAATCTTTAAGGGGTCAGCAATGAAACTGATAGGGAAATGGTCAGAACCAATCCTAGGGAGGGTTTTCAAAGAACAACAATAATTTAAAAACTAGATATCAGAAATAAGGGTTCTGTCAAGTCTCACCTGGATCAAGTCCGACAAAATTCTTCTATTCGACCAAGTGTAAGAGCTAGCTTGCAAATCTAGATCAATCAAGGCATGATTGTTAATGAAATCCAAGAGGTCTTCTTTACTTTCTTCATTAATCTAAGACCCTCCAAACTTCTCACCCAGAAGGAGAGGAGAATTGAAGTCTCCCATGACAACCCAGAGGTCATTTTGAAAGATATTCTGGAAAGCAGCCAACTCTTTCCAAAAAGCCTTACGAGCTTTTTTACAGTTTGGTGCATAAATATTAGACTAAATCTAGCTGAAGTTGTCTCTAATATGAGTAAATCTAGTGGCAACATGGTTTGGACAAGAGAAAACAGGATCACCTCTTATGACCATACAGTTCCAAAAAGTCACCACCCCACCAGAAGCCCCAACAGAATCACTGCCCTGAATGGAGCAGTGTTGGAACAAAGAGATCTTTTCAACCTTTTCTCTTAACATTTTGGTTTCCTAAATGAGGAGAATATCAGGCTTCTAGTCCCAAGCAAAATTGTGTAAAATATCCTGCTTGTGGGGATTATTTAGTCCCCTTATATTCCAAGATAATAACTTCATGGGAATTTGGGCGAGAGAAGGAGTTCCAGGATGGTTTTTTGGAACCCATCCATAATTTCTTGAAAGCTTTGGTGCTCTCTTATCAGGTTTTTGGGTTTTCTTCCTTTGTCCATGGAGATTGCCCCACAGTCCACTTTTGCTCTCGACCTTGTTGAAATCCCCCAGGGGGTGATTTTGATTCTAATCTTCAATTTTTTCTTTTTTTTCTTAGAAAGCACTTCTTCTCTATCAGTATCCTCTTGACTGTCTGATTCTTTATTGGAATCCCAATCTTTATCAGAAAGGAATTTCTGCTCCTAAGGGAGGGTATCCATAAGTCCATTCCTAGAAGGCAGAGATTTTCTTTTTTCAAGAATACTTGCTTGGCTAGGGTCTGAGAAGGTGTCTTTAACAACATCAGAAGAAGCCAGATCCAAGCAAAAATCAGCTCTTGGGATATTTATCCCCACTGGAGACACAATCAAAGGAATGCCAACCTCAATAGAGAGACCTTGAGAAGAAATATCATCCAGCCCTGGCGTCAAAGGGTTCTAAAAAAGGGGGGTCCTCTCCAAAGTAGAAGAATCTTCTGATTTACTAGGGGCTAAATTCCCTGTTTCCCACTCCACTCTATCCACTTTAATCTGAGAATCGGCTATAAGTTCTGGAAACAAAACTTGGGGTATCTGGATGGCAGAGCCTTCATTAATAGTTTCTTCAGACATCTTGTGTTGAGATCCATCCATATTACTTAGAGCCAAGGTACCAACAGTACAGCCCAATCCATCACCAATATTCTAAAGGCCAGCCTTAATCTCAGAGGCAGGAACTTCAGGGGCCATGACATTGGGGCCAACATTACCAACTTCACCTGAGTGGATGTCAGGGGTAACAGCAGCCTTTCCCACTTTCTCCGATACACATTTTTCCTCCTCGTTCTTTTTCCAAACAGTTTTTGAGACCCTATTGGGTTTTTTCGTTGCTTTAACAACTTTCATGGGGCAGTACTTCGCCCAATGACCAGATTTTCTATAGATAAAGCAAGCAAAAGGAATGGTCTCAAACTGAATAGCTTGCGACCAAGAGCCAAGTTTTGAGACGATCTCAACAGAGGAGGGGAGATCAGCATCCTGAGAGACACCAACACAAATTCTGGCAAACAGCAATCTCCTTCTAGCAGCAGTCATGGGGTCAATTGATAAGATCTCCCCAAAGGAGCTAGCAATCCCCCTAAACACATCATCATTCCAATATTCCAAAGGGAGACCATGAAGCTTGACCCAAACCGGAGCATTCTCAAAGATGGAATCTGAAAGATCTAAGTTTGAGGACCATTTTTTAAGTGCAAGAGTGGATTTCCCAACAACCCATGGTCCTCCGCATCTAACAGCCTTAATATCATCCGAGTTCGAGAACTCAAAAGCAAAGAACCCTTTAGGGAGGGTTGCAATAGAAACACTACCATTCGTTCTCCATTTTTTCTGATGAAATCCCTAACAATCTCAATATTTGGCCTTTGGCCCATGAATTTTCCAACCAGGGAGTTTTCCATTATAGCAATATTATGATCAATGATCTCATCAGGAATAGAGATAGCAAATTTACCAGCTGAAGGGTTGGAGATATTGCTCACTGGGGGAAAGGAAGACTTACCATTGGGTTTAACCCCAAAAAGTGAGGCCCACTTCTTCCATTGCCCACCGTTCGAGTCACCTGATCTAGTTGTATCCTTGAGGTTATCTTTTGGGCAGTCGCCAACAAGAATAAAAGGGGGAGGGACCGGAATATTCTTTCCCCCTGGGTCATTCGCACGCTTATTTTGGGAGTCCTTCTGCTCTGGTTCCTCCACACTTTTCTTGATGCTCGAAGCAGGCCCGTGACCCACCTGGGCCATCGTAGATCCATCGCCATCACCCTGCTCAGTACCAGAAGATTCAAAAGTACGATTTTTCCGCCCACAGCTCCGCTCTCGACCGCTCGCCATTGATTTTTTTAGATATTGAACATGTTATTAGAATATTATAGTTTACTTAAATGATGAGTATTAGTTTATTTTTACTATGCATTATAAAACATAAAAAAATAAAACTATTTTTTTTTAGATTCTAAAATTATTTTTTTTGGTAAATAAAAATAACAAATAAAAAAACATAATGTCATATGTAAGTGATGTTTAGTAATTTTTTTGGTCACTCTTTCTCTCTTTATTTATATATATATGAGAATTATTTTCTATTTCCAAAATAAAATTACTATTAATTACTTAATCATTTAATCAGCTAATTATTAGTATTTCATTAGAGTAACAATCAGATTTTTTATATAAAATAAATTGAATTAAAATAATATTTTGCACTAAATAATCAATACTGATTTACTTTTTAAGTATTTTTAGAAGAAACACAGATATTAACATTTTAGTTTTTGAGGTTGTATTAATATTTTTAATTTTATGTGTAATGTTTGACATATAATAAAAATTAATTTTAACACATTCTAAATTAGTTTTTACACAAATATAAAAAACATTGATTAAGAATTATTATAACTTTAAAGTTAGTAATTTAAAGTTATTACTAAATTTGTTTAGAAATAAATTCTAAATGGTTGTCTTTTTCAAACTCACCAAACATTTTAGAGAATAAACTCATATTTAAAGATTAAATCTAACATTTGTCACCAATTATATAAAATTAGATTAACAAAGTTACAAAGAACGAAATTAAGAAGAAATATATGATCTAAATAAGATAAACAAACATTGATAGATGTCAAATAGTCAAACAATTTTCAATTTATGGATGAAATTGAAGAGTCCATAAAAATTTAATTGCTAAGTGTAAAAAAATCTTTGTAATATAAAAAAATAAATAAAACATATGTTCTTAAACCAATTTAAGATAATAAATACCTAATTTTCATACATTAATTCTAAATCAATACATCCAACTATAATTACAAGAGTAATATTTTAAAATATCCTTGACAAAAAAATATAAATAAATTATATCTTAAAATTCCATTGATCCAAACATCACAACTACTCTAATGAAATATAACACTACTACATCTTAAAACTGTCATTGATCGAAACATCTCACCATAACTATAATAAGTTCAGCGAAATGAGAAATATACAATATGCATATAAATTTCCATTGTACTCACACCAAAGTAAAATCTTCTCTATAAATTTTAACATGTGAGATGCATACAGAAGCTAGATTGCGAGATTAAAAAGAAGGGAGATCTAACATATTCCCTCAACCCAGCAATAGCCATAACCATCCGCACAAGATCCAATGTTGCAGCACTGGCTGGGGAAAGGATATTCACCACAATCTGCATGGCTCTGGCACCACCAGTCGGTGTTGTGGCACCAATCATATGAAACCACCATTGACACTCCAAATATTGTTATGAGCATCATTATTAGCATTAGTGATACCAAATGTTTCTTTCCCATTTTCTTTGGTGAGTAGCTTCAATGCAAAGCATGGCTTAAATAAGCTGCACTTTGGCCATTCGTTGTCGTTATACCGGTGGCTTCTTTCCTCAAAACGGTGCCCATTTTGAATTCTTTTCCTCGGCCGGTGAAAAGCAAAGCTTTGGAATTGCGGCAGGCAGATGTTTACAATGAAGTTGACTATAAACAAAACGAACTGCAAATGTTGACATATTATAAAGAATGGATGATAAATACGAATATGGTTCCATTGATTAGAATATTCTATTATAGGCAAGGTCACGAGGTCCACTCTCTCGTCCCCACAAATGGATGAGAGCGTCATAGTGTTTACAATAAAATTAAAATATTAGTATTAGTTTATTTTTAGTATCCATTATAACACATAAAAAACAAAACAGTGTCTTTTAGATTCTAAATTATTTTTTAGGTAAATAAAAATAATAAATAAAAAAATCATAATGTCATATGTCAGTGATGTTTAGTTTTTTTTTTTTGTCACTCTGTATATATATAAAAGAATCAAATAAGATAATTATTTTCTATTTCAAAAATAAAATTACCATTAGTTATTTAATCCGCGAACTATTATTAGGATTTCATTAGAGTAACCATTAGTATTTCAACGAATTTTTAGCTTGGGGTGTGTGGAAAGAATGAAATAATAGAATCTTCACGGATAAGGAAACCCTGGAGAACATTGTGTATGAGAAAACTTTTAGATTAATTGTGGAAAAATTTAGTATCATCCCTCATCAAGAGAATAAGATGGAGATAGTGGTCTATTCTTCCTATGACCCAAAGATGGATAAGGATTGGAACATTAAAAGTGATGTCTCAAAGGCCTCAGAACCAGCTAAAGAGGACCTAGAAGGAGTGTGTTGGAGTCTTCCTCCTAGAGGCTAGGTTAAAGCTAATTTTGACGAGGCGGCAAAGGGTAACCCAGGATTGGTTGGAAGTGGGGGAGTGATATGGGATTATAATGGTAAATTTGTTGTTGCAGTAGCCATCTCCTTCGGTACTTAGTCAAACCACATGGCTGAAGCCGTTGGGGATTTTTAAGTTATTGACCAAGCTACTAGAATGAATGTTAAAAATATTTGGTTAGAAGGTGATTCCAAAAGAATTATTGATTGCATCATTGGAAAATCCCCTCCCTCATGGTCCATTAAATGTTGGATAGAAGATGCTAACACTCTTTTATCTAAATTTGATAAACTTAAAGTAACTCATGCCTTTAGGGAAGCAAATAGTCTTGCAGACTTTTTTGCCAATGAGGGGACTAAACAAAAAGGGTATAATACGTGGCAGAATCTCAATGAGTTGGGAGCAGGTGTAAGGACCTTAATTGATTATGATATCATTCATGGGAAAGTATCCACTTTTTTCGATGAAGGAGAATAAGGCTAAGTATAGAGTCATCATTAGATTTGATGGGATCACCGTTATTAACTCTATTGGCTGTAAGAGTTGGCACACTTTTGTGGGTGCTTTGCTTTAGCTAGTGCATTTTGATTCATACTATTAGCTTAGCTAACAACCCAAGTAAGGTGAATGTGACAATGGGGGGAAGTAGAAAAATAGTGGAGCCAACCAGTTGTGAAATGCACAAAAAAAATTTGAAGGTGTGGAGGTGTATTGAGCATGGTGGGCTTCTCCCATTCATTGAAAAGCTTCATGGCCCTGACCTAGAAGCTACTAAGTATTTTGCTAAACATTGGAGGAATGGATAAATTATTATCTTTGGTAGGAAGGTTAGAGTGGATGAGAATCTCATTGGGGAAGTCATTAGTCTTTCGACCGAAGGGATGAAGTTCTTCCATGATAGAATTTTTTTTGACTAGGTTGTTGTTAGGTTTCTCAAAAAAGATAAGGAAAAGAGAGAGCTAATCAAAATTTCTAGCAACTACTTTTAGGTAGAGACTATTAAGGCGATATGGAGGAAGGTGCTCAAAACTATAATGGAATACATCACATTGGACAACAGATTTAATAGAGTTTATGGATACCATTTTTCCCTTCTCAATCATTTTCCTCATAAGGGAAGGGTTTCCTTCCCTCACTATCTGTACTGCTCCTCTAGTAATAGCATGGAAGATCATATTAAGAATCTTAGGAAGTATCTGATCTTGCATATCGGCCTCATTCGGCTAATTTATGAGCATTTTAAAAACATGTCGGCTTTGTCTAACCCTATCATGGCCTTAGCCTTTGAAGATTATGATACTGACTATAGTATGTCTGAGGAAAAATATTTCTCATAAATTGAATGGAAAGAGGAAGTCCCTCGGAAGTCCCTCCCTCCCCAAATAAATTAGGTAAGAAAACCCTTCTGAGAAAGCCCTTGACCGAAAATTCTATGAAAACCCCCGTTGGCTTTCCTCAGAAAGAGAAAATAGAGAAGGACCCCCTCTTCATAAATTGGTCTCTTATTCTGAAGACTCACTAGGGGAAAAAATGGACACTCCTAAAGCCAGTGAGGATTCTTATACCTCTTACCCCGTCACTGATAGAGATAACAGACCCAAATTCCCCAACAGTCTTAGCCTTGAAGACCACTACTTTAAGGTTGACTGGGAGTTTATTGATGATATTTTAGCTATTGCTAGAAATGGGGTTGTTGATTACTTCAGGATTATAAAGGGGTTCTTTCATGAGATAAAGGACCTCAACTTAATAAACAAAGCTCTCACTAGTAAGTTGGAAGAAATGAAAGCTAAAGAAGCTACCCAGATTACTACTGAGGTTGTGTGTACGAAGGAAAACATGAGGTTGATGGCCAAGAACCTCCAACAAAATATTGAGCTCAAACTACAAGATGAAGAAGGATAATGAGGTTAAGGTTAAGGTCCTGGAGGGTGAAATTAACAAAATCAGGGACACTATGAAAACTATCATGGAGCATAACCACATAATTCCTAAACATAATGTCACTATCATTAGCACTATGGCTAATAAGAAGGTAAATTTCCAATAGGGACCTTTGGTTGTGGATTTGGACGCTGATAGGGAGAAAAGCAATATTGAGGATGCTGACATATAGAAGAGGATGAGAGCTCACCTAAAGAGATAGGTTGATTCTACACCCCAGGAAATTCAGGCTTTGAAAAAGGGCACCCGGGATATGTGCAACCTTGAAGTTGAGGTTGCTGATCTTTAGAGTCCTTAAGTTAGTTTTAGGTCTTTTTTTGTGTTGGTTTTTTTGGTGGCACTTTGGGTTGGTGGCTGTGGTCTATCTTCGACCTTCCTATTTTTTGGGTTTTGTAATACTTTATCTTTCTTAAGCTTGTAAACTTTAAAGTTAGTTTTTACGCAAACATAAGAACATAGATTAAGAATTATTATAACTTTAAAGTTAGTAATTTAAAGTTATTACTAACTTTGATTAGAAATAAATTCCAACTATTATATTTTAGAAAATAAACTCATATAAAAAAGATTAAATCTAACATTTGTCACTAATTATATAAAATTAGATTAACTAAGTTATAAAGAATGAAAGTAAGAACAAAACCAAGAGCTACAGAGCAGCAAAGTTCTTGACAATAATCTTGAATTTTTTTAATTTTTTGGTTTATTTTAAGACACTATTGTAATATTTGCATTGATTCTACATATAATGTTAGGTTTCTACCTAGTAAATTTTATCAATGTAATGTCATAATGTACAATGGAAATTGCGAAGTAGGTAAACAATTAAGGAAAAAACAAATAATAAATACATAAAAAGAAAGTCTTCATTGGTATAAGCTATCAAAATATCCTCTGTTTCTACCAATACATTGGAATTTAATGTTTGCTATATAATCTTATGATTCAATTCCCTGAGCACAATCACTTGCTTTGGAAATGAAAGAGAGTTGCCAAAAAAATGTTATTTTTCCTGCTCTTGTTGAATTTAATGACCTATCATGTCTTCATTTTAGTGTTGAGAGAAAATTTTTGGAGGGTTATGTTATATGAGCCAATGATGTCGAGGTGTTGGGTGTAGCCCAACTATAGCTTTTGATTTTTGTTGTTGAAAGACTATTTAGGGTTGAAAATTTTCTCAAGTATAAGACTTACAAACTATCTTGCACACACTAGTGGAGACAATTCTCTGATTCACTAACTGTGGTATGAATATCCTCTCTTCATTAAGAGAAATATTGGCATAAATGTTATTTGGATATATCTATATTGTTATTAAGATTTAGTTGTTATTTTTTCTAGGTTTCAAACTCAATTTGCAGGAAAAATCTAATTAAAGCCTTTGCAGGTATTGTAAATATTTCATGGAATTTTGTAGGTTGGTGTGTTACTTCATGAATAGATGTTTATAGATGCTTGAAATTTGTAACTAATACTCTGTAAATACATATGCTTTAAAATAATCCTTTGCCAGATTCTTTGGAAATTTGTATTGGCTCGGCTTCATGGATTCAACAGATTGATTATGAGTCCCTCCCCTTTCGATGCCAATTTTGTCATGAATATGGACACCTTCATCGCTAATGCCCTCGGGTCTCCAGATCGGATGGAGCTCCTTCTCCTCCTCCTTCGAGGCCTTTGGTGGATAAGGGAGTTAAAAGTAAGATGCCTGTGGCTGAAGGGGGGCATGATAAGGATGGTTTCACTCCTGTCAAGCCAAAAGCTAAGGGGAGAGGTCAAAAGCGGCCCTTTAAGGACAAACAAACTGATCAAGGGTTTAATTGTTTTGAGGTCCTGGATAATCAGGTCTTGGAGGAGTGGATTCCTATTGAGATGGTACCTGGGGCCATCAGTATGGATACAGGGCTGGAACAGGCAGTTGTTGTTTAGAACCCTTCTCTTCCTTCAGATAAGGAGAATTCTGGGCTTTCAGTTGTTGTTGCTGGCCCACAGGATGATATCATTTTAGCTGATTTAGCTAAGGAGGCTCTGTCCTCTAGTAAAGTTCGGGGGGTTTCTTATCTAGGGGTACTACAACACCCTCTCAAGAAGGGACATTTTGAGCACTCCTCTAAAGTTGGTCGTAAAAAGGATGCAAATAAGATTAAATCTACTGGGGATTTGTTGGTTGAGTCTGGGTCTGTTAAGACCATTGGTACCCACTTTTCTCAACCTTCCTCATGATTATTCTTTCATGGAATGCAAGGGGGTTGGATAGCACCTCCTGTTAGAAAGCTATTCAGGCTATGATTGGGCTTCATTCTCTAGATATTTTTTGTGTTCAGGAGACCAAGCTTCAGGTGGAATTCATGCTTCAGTGTGCCCCTCATATTTGGTTCTCTGGTCAGTGTCAGTGTATTGGTTCTAAGGGAAGCTCTGGAGGTTTGGCTCTGTTTTGGGATCCTCGTAAGGTTGTTCCTCATTGGTGGATTTCTAGCCATTCCTCTATCTCGTTGGTGGCTTCGGTTTTGGATTCTGGTGAGACTATTTTGGTTAGTAATGTTTATGCTCCAGTTGATTTCTTGGGTAAAGGCCAGCTTTGGGCCCATATTAGGTATGTTAGGTCCTATGCTCCTTACCTGCCTTGGATCCTAGCTAGTGATTTCAATGCTGTTTTGTGTCTAGAGGAGAAAAGAGGGTGGCTACCAAGACTGGGTCCTGCTTCTGATTTGTTCTGAGCTAATGTTGACTCTCTTTCTCTTGTTGATGTTAAACCTGCTAATGGCTTATTTACTTGGAATAATAGGCGGAGTGGGCCAGAGGTGATTTCTGAGCAGTTGGATAGGTTTCTTGTTTCTTGTTATTGGGTTGGGGGAAGTCTGGTTATTGGCTCTGAGATTCTTGACTGGTGTGGATCTGATCATTGGCCAATTAAGTTTTTAGCTTCTCTTTTTCCTAATCCAAAGAATCCTCCTTTCAAATTTTAGCTTCTGTGGCTCCGTGATTCTTCTTTGTATAATATTATTGAGCAGTGGTGGTTGGATGGTGCCCCGGCCTATGGCTCGGCTATGTACTCTTTTGTTAAGACGCTGCAAAGTGTCAAGTATCATCTTAAGCGATGGAATTGGCTTTGTTTTGGCAATTTTCAGGCCAAGAAAAGGGAAGCACAGGAGCATCTTGTTGTTGTTACTCGACAGATTAGGGATTTGGGTTTTTCAGAGGCTCTTGGGCAGGCTGAGTCCCAGGCTCTTAAAGTGGTGGAGGAGTGCAAACTTCGTGAGGAGATATTTTGGAAACAGAAGGCTCGGGTTGACTAGCTTCGAGAGGGTGATAGAAATACTGCCTTCTTCCCTCATTCTATGTAGGCCTGTTGGAATAAGTGTTATATTTCTTCTCTTGTTAATGCTGATGGCTTAGTTTTGTCCTCACAATAGGCTTTATCTAGAGAAGCTCACCAATTCTACTCCTCTTTGTTTACTAGGGATTCTCCTCCTTCTGATGTTGAGGATAATATGATTCTTTCTTGTATTCCTTCTTTGGTTTCTAATGAGTTGAATGCTTCTCTTATGCGCCCGATTACTCTGTCTGAAGTGGAGGAGGTGGTTTTTGGGATGAATAAGGGGAAAGCTCCTGGCCCTGATGGGTTCCCTATTGAATTTTTCCAAGAGTTTTGGGAAATTGTGAAGTTGGATCTGGTGGAGGTTGTCCAGGAATCTTTTCATAACAAGCAGATGCTTCAGGCCTTGAATGCTACTTTTCTTGTCCTCATTCCTAAGAAGGAGGGTGCTGATTGGTTTGATTTCTTCTGACCTATTGCACTTTACAATCTGGTGTATAAGATTATTACGAAGCTGATTGTAGAGTGGCTTATATCTTGCTTGCCTATTGTTATCTCAGAGGAACAAGGGGGTTTTGTGGCTGGTCGTCAGATTCTGGATGGGGTGGTGATTGCCTCGGAGGTCATTCATTCCATGGCGATCTCTAAGGAAAGATCTATGTTCATCAAGTTGGATATGGCTAAAGCTTATGATAGAGTTAAATGGAGTTTCCTTCAGAAGATTTTGTTGGCCTTTGGGTTTTCTCCTGACTGGGTTAGTTGGACTATGAGTTGTGTGACTTCCTCTTCTTTCTCAGTTATTGTGAATGGGGAACCTTCTGAGATTTTTGGTGCTTCCAGAGGTCTTCGTTAAGGGGATCCTCTTTCTCCTTATCTCTTTATTCTTATGGCTGAAGGGCTTGGACGCTTTCTTAAATCTCGGGTCTCTCAGGGTGGGATTCATGGTTGGTAGTGGGGGATGGGTTTGCCTACTCTTTCTCACCTCTAGTTTGTGGATGACACCTCTCTTATGGGGCTTGCTTGTCTTTGTGAAGCTGATTCCTTTAGGAAAGCTTTGGACATCTACCTTGCTGCTTCGGGTCAGAAAGTTAATGAGTAGAAGTCTTCTATTTTTTTCTTTAATACTCCTTTGGCTATCCAGAGGAGGATTGCTGCTATTTCGAGGTTTCAAATTGGATCTCCCCTTTGTCTATCTGGGGATTCCTCTTGCCATTGGGCGTCAACCCAGATCTTCTTGGCAGATGTTGCTTGATAAGTTGAGGAAGAAGATAACACATTGAACTCATAGGTGGTTGTCTACTACTGCTAGAGTTACCCTCCTTCAGTCTGTTATCTAGGCCTTACCCATCTACAGGTGTTTTGTTCAATCGGCCCCTATGTATTTCCTTCGGGAATTTGATGCTCTCTCTAGAAAATTCCTTTGGAGTGGTAACTTGATGACTTCTAAGTGGAGCCTTGTTAAATGGGATTCTATGTATAGACCAAAGCAAGAGGGTGGTCTCGGTTTACGCTCTTCTATTTTGAATGGGCAAGTTCTTGCGACGAAGCTTTACTGGTGCTGGTGTACTAATCAACACCAATTGTGGGCCCGTGTTCTTAACTATAAGTATCTTCGTGGTGTTTCTTCTTATGAGGTTCCTCTCTATCCTCTAGAAGGGAGTGGTTCTATGATTTGGTCTACTCTGAAAGTGGGAGCTCAGTTGATTAAGTGGGCACTTTTTTGGATCTGTCACTCGGGATCACAGGCTCTATTTTGGTGGGATTCTTGGGATGGTCACCCACCTATTCTTTCTGCTTTTCCTCAACTTCAATCCCTGTGTGATGTTTTTACTGTTGCTAGTTGGGACACCATAGAGCATTACAAGATTGTTGAGCATTGTGGCTCTATTGTCTCTTTTCGTTGGAAGCACCCGTCTGAATGGCCTCTTGGGGGCTCTTAGGGGGATAGGCGGGAGCTTGCTCAACTTTTGGGTTCCCGAGCTTGCAATTCGTTGAGGGGACCTGATATTTTAGCTTGGGATGGCTCTGATAAGTCTAGGAAGTACTCTGTGTCTTCTAGCTATAAGCATTTGGGTCGTCAGTTGTTTGGGCTATTGAGGTCCCTTGGTGGAAGTATGTTTCGTATAAGTTGTCCTGGCCCAAGTGCAATTTCTCCATGTGGTTGGTGGCTCAAAACTGGTGTCTTACTTGGGATAATTTATGCAAGCAAGGTTTCCAGGGACCCTTTTGTTGTGTGTTGTGTCGTGAGGCTGAGGAGTGTGCTTCTCATCTCTTCTTCCAATGTTCCTATTCTTGAGAGATTTGGCATCTTTGGTGGTGGGTGTGGAATGTGCCCTATACGCATGTTTCCTCTTTGGCTGAGTTTGTCGATCGGGGGAGTAGGGCCCCTGTTTCTACCTCCTTTCTTCAAGCTGCTTGGGCAATTGGCCCTTCCCTCATTATTTGGAATCTTTGGTTGGAGAGGAATCGATGGATTTTTCAGAATGTGCTGATGGGAGCCCCTCGCTTGTGGTGGAAAATTTTGCATTTTGTGGGAGAAACTATAGCGGCTAAGTGTGATCTAACTATTCCGATTGCTCCTTCTGATGTGGGTTGTTTCATCCGCCTTCATCTTCCTCGTATGCATCGGCAACTTATGCGCAACAGGTGTAGGCATCCAACACCGAAGGTGAATAGGGAGGGAAGATGGTCTCCTCCTCCTCAAGGCACCCTAAAAATTAACACGGATGGCTCTTCTCGTGGAAACCCTGGTCATGCTAGTATTGGTGGTGTTGGTCGGGATAGTTCTGGGGATGTTCAATTCATTTTCTCTATTTATAAGGGTCTTCATACTAATAATCTTATGGAGGCTCAGGTTATTTTACTGGTAGTGGAGCGTGGCAGCCAGTTGGGGTGGCGCAGGATTATGTGTGAATCTGACTCCTAGGTTGTGGTGAACTTGCTAAATAGGCGAAGGTTAAATGATGTCAGTTGGCACCTGGCTTTGATTATTGAACAAATTCTCAATCTTTGTGTTTCTCTTGAGTTTGTTACTTTCACTCATATTCCTAGGGAGTGGAATGGTGTAGCTGATTGTTTGGCTAAATGGGCTTATGATCATTTTCTTGATTGGAATTTGGTTGATCGGGATCAATTACCCCCTGATTTGTCTCAACAGTTGGACCATTTGGTGGAGCTCTGTAATGACTCTACTCTGTAATTTTCTTGTGTTTTAATAAATTTTTACCCCTCTTTTATGTTAAAAAAAAAAATAATGTATTCATAAAAAAAATAATAATAATGTATTCATAAATTGACACTATTTTGTAAAGATAGTAAAAGAATAGCAGTACATTTTAAGTATGCAATGGAACAAATTTACAGGGAAGGAAAAGTTTTCCGTAATAACTGCTAGAACGGGCCAGCAACAAGGAATTCGGTAGTAAGACACATAGCCTGACGAAATAAATGTAATTAATAAATATTTGTTTTGATATTACAGCAACAAATATTTCACGTCAGTTGAAAAATTTAACACAAATCATTGGTTTATTTGGCAAGAAATATCAAATAACTGAGAAGTGGAGGATTTTGAATATAATAATAACCAGATAGGTATAAATAAGATACAGACTGGTCTGTGACTGATGAATTAGGGATCTGGGGTTTAAGCTTTCATGTTCACATCTAATTTTTGTTTGTATGATCAGCCATATCATTGACCTTTCTGTTGTCATTCTATTGAAGATGATATTTGTATAACTGTTTTTTAGCTCGGTCCTCTGCTGTTGTAGCCTGTCAACTGTCGATCACCCCACTATGGCCTGTTGTTTTTTTTTTTCAAATTTTTGTGTAATACATCAAGAAAATTATTAAAATACAACTGATAGCAAATATCTACCTCAAAATATTTTTAACGAAAACTTCAAAACCTGTGGAAATAAACGATGATAAAATACAGAAGGAAACTTTGTTTCTATTTTAGCAAAAAAATGTATTTCTCCTTCGAAGGAATGGGAATAATTTTTTCTTTATTGTATTTTGCACGTAATTTTTTGTGGTGGTCGTGCTGACTAGTAGCAGCGAACAAAAATGCGTCAAATTCAAGTGTTGCAACTTCAAACTTCATACTTGAGCGTGTCTCTGGAAACTCGCCACCAAAGTCAAATTCAAAAAAGAAAAAGTTGTACATGAATTCTCCTAGTCATAAGTCACGTATTTGCACCTCACCTTTCTCCTCCTCTTTTTCCCACCACTGCGAGGATGAAGACTTGTGGTCAGGCATTCGTAGTGAAACGCCAGTCCCTCTCTTCGCAGATTGCCAATGGTATCAGGGAGGCTGTTTAAACTTATACACTATAAAGTCTAAATACTTCAGCTGTGATAGGTTGCAAATGGTATCAGGGACATTATTTAAATTTATACATCCTCCAAAAGAGCCCAGCAATTAAAACAAAATATAAATATTAAAATTAAACTACACCTACACAAGAAACCAGAGCGAACTCCATAAAACTGTTATAGAGCAAACTTGAAATTTCTTGTTATACAAAATCCTAAAGAACCAATGACAAAATTAGTTAATCTATTAATCTATAGCATTCATGTAACACTCAAACTGCAGTTTTGTAAATATCCAATCCTTTATCTTATAGTGAATAGAGACGAATTATGTAAAAAGAAATGAGGTAGTGTTGTGTTTATAATCTCAAATATTTAGGTAAATATATGGTGTAAGATTAAAGAATCACTGTTTTATTCTAATAAGCTTTTGTCTAGTTATGTCACTGGCGAAGATTTGGAGACGTTAGCACCAAACCAAGTGGACTATCTTGAGGGAAATCTTGTACTTTCAGCAAAGAAAGTTCAAGAGAGAAAGGCAAACATTTTCTATACACAATACATATTTTTTTAATAAAAAACATACTCTTACTGATCATTTTTCTTCTTTTGCTTGATATTTTGAAAACAGACAGAAGTCATAAAATATACACGCCGAAAGACAGAAAGCAAGGTAAACATTAGGACAAGAATTCAATTTTCTTCTTGAAAGAGTTTTCATCTGACTTTATTAAAACCCTAAATGTGTTTTCTTCGATTTTTGTGGTGTACAGGTAACTGGATTGCAGCAGAAGTGCTCCATTCTCAGGGAATGGGTGTGTATTACTTATGAATGATTGCAGCAGAAGTGCTCCATTCTCAGGGAATGGGTGCGTATTACTTATGAATTCATTCATTGTATTAAAGAATTTGGATTTTTACAGTCAAACATAATATGTTTCCACAATAAAATTGCAAAATCAATAATATGAATTGAAAATAAATTGAATCTAAACCTTCTAACCCTAATATTGGTTTGTTCCATTCTGTAGCTTACAAATCCAGAAAACCGTGAAGAATATGGCCTTAATGTTTGCAATACAGAGGGGCAAACTCCTCCACCTGCATTTCGCGTGCAGCCAAGCCAGCCGAACCTGCAAGGCAGTAGATATTAAAACCCTAGCGATTAGGGTGTCTGCTCCACTATCTGTTTAGATTTGTAAGTTATTTACGTGCATGTGCGATGTTGTTGCTCCATGGAAGAAAACATATAGATTTTATCATAAATAGATTGCCGGAAAAACTTTGTGAAAACAGCCTAAAATCGACCATGTAAAGTTTAATCTTCAAAAATATTGAACTAGTAGAAACTGAATTTTAAGATTGTTATTTCTATATTTTCAGGCCATAACAAATGTTGAGTGCTGAAGCCCAACGGGCATTCTTTTTCCCTCCAATTCGTTGTCTTTTCATATTCCTCTTCTAGGAGTGAATTGTAACTTTATTTATGCTGCACTTCTCATTTGTAATTGCTGTTGTTGAGAATAATAATATTCCTCTGCTCAGTGTGGATGTAGCCATATTTTTGGTGAACCACGATAAAATCCTGGTGTCATATTTTGTTTATGTTTTCTCATTTGTAGTTGCTCTATTTTTGCACTTTTGTTTTCACTTGTCATTCTTTTCAATTGGTATCAGAGCTGTACGGTGACGGTATAGCTGATTGGGAAATTGGTGATGAATTTCCTAAATTATGGAGGAAGCGAAGATAGAGAAATTCTCGGGTCAGAATTTCAGTTTGTGGAAGGTGCAAATGGAGTCATTGCTAATAAAGTAAGACCTCTCACTCGCGCTTGATGGGAAAGCGAAGAAGCCAAGTTCTATGACAGATGAGGAGTGGGAGAAGCTGGACAGGAAGGCAAAGGCTACAATTTTCCTCTCGCTGTCCAGTAATGTATTGTTTAATGTTTCAACAGAAAAAACTTCGAAGGAATTGTGGGATAAACTTTCTTCGATGTACGAGATGGCTTCAGCGTCTAATAAAGTTTTTATTATGAAAAGGTTGTATAACCTAAAAATGAAAGAAGGTGGAATTGTGTCCAACCACCTTAATGATTTCAATACGCTGGTTACTCAATTAGTTTCTGTGGGCATCAGCCTAGATGATGAAATTAAAGCAATTTTATTGCTGTGTTCGCTACCGAATAGCTGGGAGGGAGTTGTTATGGCTGTGAGTACTTCTGTGGCTGCGAAAAATAAATTGAAGTTTGATGATGTTGCTGCTACTCTTCTCAGCGAAGATATGCGAAGGAAGAACCAAGAGACTCTTCAGGCGAAGCTCTAACTGCTGTTAGTAGAGGAAGGCCTCGTCATAGAGGCAAAGACAATAATAGGAGAAGATCTAAATCTACAAAAAGATCAAAATCCAGAGGCAGAATTGGCGACTGCTGGTTTTGTGGTAAGCCTGGTCACACTAAAAAAGATTGTTATTCCTATAAGAAGGCACAAGAGAAGGTTAAAGACAACGAGGTTAATGCTGTTTATGAACACAATGATAGTGTTTTGGTTTTGTCCGTAAGCGAAGTTACTTCAGACTTGTGGGTTTTAGATTCGGGTGCATCTTTTCATGCTACCTCTTGTACGGATGCCTTCTCTAATTATCAAGCAGGACAGTTTGGGAATGTTTATTTGGGGGATAACAAATCTTTAGAGATCATTGGTAAAGGGGATGTTCTCTTACAATCCAAGAATGGTACCACATGGCTTTTGCAAGATGTTAGACATATTCCAAAACTCAAGAAGAACTTGATTTCTATAAGCCAACTTTTTTCACAAGACTGCAATACTTTTTTCTTTCCGGATTCGTGGAAAGTCAATAAGGGTGCTCTGCAGATTGCCAAAGGAGATAGAGTGGGCAGCTTATATGTTTTTGAGAATGATTCTCAAGTGGGAGCTGCTATGGCATTGACAAACAATGAGACCGTACTTTGGCACCAACGTCTTGGACACATGAGTAAAAAAGGTCTTGAAGTGATGGTTAGAAGAGATCAATTACCGGGTTTGCAATCAGTGGATTTGGACTTTTGCCAACATTGTCTTTATGGCAAACAGAAAAGGGTCAGCTTCTTGAAGACGGGACGTGAAAAGCATACTTCACCTTTGGAGCTTGTCTACTCGGATGTCTTTGGACCGACTGAGGTAACTTCTCTTGGAGGGGCAAACTATTTTGTAACTTTCCTTGATGACTGCACTAGGAAAGTTTGGATTTTTATGATTAATAGGAAGTCTGAAGTTTTTAGCAAATTCAAAAATTTTAAAGCTTTGGTTGAAAATCAAAGTGGACATAACATCAAATGTTTGCAAACGGATAACGGTGGTGAATTTTGTTCACTAGAGTTTGATAATTTTTGTGCTGAGAATGGTATTCGGAGGATCAAAATTGTTCCTTTTACGCCTCAAGAAAATGGGGCTGCAGAGAGGTTAAATAGAACAATTTTGGAGAAAGCACGTTGTATGCTTTCCAATGCAGGATTGGGAAAAGAGTTTTGGGCTGAAGCTTGCAACACAGCTGTTTATTTAATTAATCGAAGCCCATCATCTCGGTTAGATTTTGGTCTTCCAGAGGAGGAGTGGCTTGGAAAGCGGATCTCCTATTCACATCTTCGGGTATTTGGATGTGAAGCATTTGCTCTTGTTCCCAAGGAGAAAATATCCAAATTGGACCCCAAATCTCAGAAGTGCATCTTTGTTGGGTATGGCGAAGATCAGTATGGATTTCGGTTGTGGGATCCTGTCGCCAATAAAATTACTCGCAGCAAGGATGTGGTCTTTAATGAGCATGTTTTTCCAGCTTTGCAGACACAGGCAGTAATTACTAAGGAATATGTTCCTTTCTCAGTTTTTGCCAATGATTATTCAAATGAATCACCTGGAGCTAATTTGCAGGCTGGTAATGTAGGTGGAATTACTTGTTCACCCACCTTTGTTTTATCCCTTGCCCCTTCTATGCCATCATCTCTGTTTTCTCCTAATGATGATACGCAGCCATTGTTTGAGCAATGTTCTGGCTGTGATTCACAGCCTTCCTATACTAGTGATTCACAACCTCCACCTTTTGTTGCGCCAACCCCTATTTCCTCTAATTCTGCACATTATGTGCCTTGGTTTGTTGGTACTCAGCCTTCGCACCTTTCTTCAAAGTCTTTACCGATGTGTCTTCAGTGCACCCCTCATTATGTGTCTTTAGCGCACCCCTCACATGCTTCGCAGCCTCCAATACAAAGTGCACGATCTTCAATGTTTCCTGCGCAGGGGTCCTCTTCTAATTTACAAACTTCTGAGATTGCTATCCCGCCTCTCTTCCATGCCACACTGCCT
The DNA here is from genome assembly GCA_007258455.2 of Sequoia sempervirens. Classification (NCBI taxonomy): domain Eukaryota; kingdom Viridiplantae; phylum Streptophyta; class Pinopsida; order Cupressales; family Cupressaceae; genus Sequoia; species Sequoia sempervirens. Next base: position 4,776 of record VDFB02124097.1, on the reverse strand, counting down.
ACTTTGGTTCATTCGCAGCCTCTTTCACTAACCTCACAGCGTTCTGAAACTGAGTTGCAGGCTTCACTTCAGGACATACAATCTTCTTTATGTCCAACGCGACCCTCAGTTGGTGCGCCGGTTGCTCTTTGTGCACTGTCTTCAAATGATCACACTCTGGGTTTTGACAATTCTACACAGCAGCTAGCAGGTGAAGTGTCTCATGTTAGAAATACTCACAATACGAGTGGAATTAATGGGCAGAGCGTTGGAGACAGTGTGTCAAAACAGGGGAATATCCAACAAGAAATTCTAAAATCTCATATTGATGATATTCAAGGACAATTGCAGAGAATGAATTTGAAAGATTTTGATATGCAAGCACAGGGTCCTCAGTTACGGAGGTCTACCCGGGAGAAGAGATGTCCTTCTAAATTTTCTAATTATGAGTTATTGTTTTCAGAAGAGGCTGAGCCTGAGCTTTTAATTACTGATCAACTTGTACCAGCTACTTTCAAAGAAGCATGTCAGGCAGTTGATTCTGATAAATGGCATGACGCAATGCAAGATGAAATGAGTTCATTGCAGGCTAACAACACTTGGGATTTAGTGCCACTTCCGCCTAATCGAAGACCCTTAAAAAATCGTTGGGTGTATAAGTTGAAAGAAGAGGATGCAGGCAAGAAACGTTATCGTGCCAGGCTGGTTGTCAAAGGGTATGCTCAATAGAAAGGCATTGATTTTAATGAGATTTTCTCTTCAGTAGTGAGAATGAACACAATACGGGCAGTTTTGGGATCTTGAACTTGACCAGTTGGACGTCAAAACAACTTTCCTACATGGTGATGTTGATGAAGAGTTGTACATGGAGCAGCCGGAAGGTTTTAAACACCAAGGACAAGAACATCTTTACTGCATGCTGAAGCGTAGTTTGTATGGGCTCAAGCAAGCCCCACGATAGTGGTACATTAAGTTTGATTGCTTCATGATTGAGCACAAGTTTGTCAGGTGTGACGTGGATCCATGTGTTTATTACAAGCAGATTTCTACTGGTGAATTTGTTATTCTCTTGCTTTATGTAGATGACATGTTAGTAGCTGGTACTAGTAAGAGGATTGTTTCTGAGTTGAAGGAGCAATTAGCTACACGGTTTGCTATGAAAGACTTAGGTGCAGCCAAAAAGATTCTTGGCATGACGATCAGTAGAGATAGACGAAAGAAAGAACTCTTATTATCACAAGAGGCATATCTTAACAAGGTTATTGATAGATTTGGTATGGCTGATGCAAAAGTTGTTTCTCTTCCTCTTGCTGCTCATTTTCATTTGTCTTCTAATTTGAGTCCAAAAACCCAAGAGGATAAAGATTTTATAGAGAATATTCCTTATCGATCTGTAGTTGGCAGTATTATGTATGCCATGGTTTCCACTCGTCCTGACATTGCTCATGCAGTGGGAGTTGTGAGAAAGTTCATGAGCAATCCCGGGAAGTCTCATTGGGAAGCAATCAAATGAATTTTAAGGTATCTTAAAGGTACTGCTGATTATGCTTTGTGTTTTGGTGGAAATAATGTTCAGCTGCAAGGTTTCACTGATTCTGATCTTGGCGGAGATTTGGATAAACGTCGGTCTGCCACTGGCTATGTTTTCTTATTTGCTAGTGCAACCATTAGTTGGGTCTCAAGGCTGCAACATTTTGTTGCTCTTTCATCTGCTGAAGCTGAGTATTTGGCCCTTTTTGAAGGTGCTAGAGAGATGATTTGGTTACAACTATTGTTTAGTGATTTGAGGTGTCAACAACGAGAGTATGTTATGTTTTGTGATAGCCGTAGTGCCATTTTTATGGCTCACAATCATTCATCTCAGTAGCGTTCCAAACACATTGACTGTCATGCTCATTACATTCGTCATGTGGTTGAAGAGGGCAAGTTAAAGGTTGTAAAAATTGACACAAAGGTCAATCCGACAGATATTTTTACCAAAGTTGTAGGCAAAGAGAAGTTTGAATGCGCCAGGACTTCTCTTGGTTTGGTTAAGAAGAAGTAACAATAAATTTAGAGCAGGGGAATGGTTGGCAAGCGCGATTCAAGCAACTTCCTTCAAGTGGAGATTTGTTGAGTGTTGAAGCCCAACAGGCATCTTTTTTCCCTCCAAGCTATTGTCTTTTCATATTCCACTTCTAGGAGTGAATTGTAACTTTATTTATGATGCACTTTTCATTTGTAATTGCTATTGTTGAGAATAATAATATTCCTCTGCTCAATGTCGATGTAGCCATATTTTTGGTGAACCACGATAAAATCCTGGTGTCATTTTTGTTTATGTTCTCTAATTTGCAGTTGCTCTATTTTTGCACTTTTGCTTCACTCTTCTGTCATTCTTTTTTTCACAATAACTTTTCCCTGTTACAAAAAGAAAAATTATCTTAAAACAAAACAAAACTATCAACGCCATCTAGTCAATGAAGCAGTTCTTCAAAGAAAATTTTCATAAAAGCATGGAATCACAGACTATAGTATGATACGATATATGTTAATAAACGCATGGAATCACAGACTATAGTACGATATGATATGATTAGAAGGAAGCAGGAAATGTAGAAGCCTTTTGTAAAACATAATCAAAATGGGATCCCCGTGAAACCCAATACCGAATTCCTGTGTTTGTAACGAATTAAGGCGGTTACCATGCCATGTCTGATATTTCTATTGTTAATCGAAGCTTCAGAGCTCTCGTTGTAAATACACAGCCGAGTAGATGGATTTCTAACACTACAACTAGATGACCAAAAAACTGTATCGAACTTCAACTGAGTATATTTGCACGATCAAGCGTTCCTAAACAACTTCTTAAAAACTGAAATGTGTCCTTTACCAAAGGTTTTGTAAAAATATCTGCGAACTGATCCTTAGACTTACAAAATTCTAAGCAAATCTCCTTATTATTGACAAGCTCTCTGATGAAATGGTACTTGGTATTTACATGCTTAGTTCTCTTATGAAAAACATGATTTTTAGACAAAGCAATCGCTGAATTATTATCACAAAATATTGTAGTGGCTTCCTTCCGATGTTGCACTAAATCTTTCAACATTCTGCGCATCCACATAGCTTGACACGCTGCACTAGTAGCTGCCACATATTCAGCTTCAGCTGATGATAAAGTCACATTAGGTTGTTTTTGTGAAGCCCATGAAACAACACCTGTACCAAGATGAAAAATGTACCCAGATGTGCTTTTCCTTGTCATCTATGCTACCCCCACAATCGCTATATGTGTAACCAACAAGCTTGAAATCATCTGAAGTGGAATGCAATATACCAAAATCTTTTGTACCACTCACATACATCAATATTCTCTTGTAACCTATCTGCCAATGAGACTCTTTTGGGGACTCCATAAATCTTGAAATTAGACTTACACCATACATAATATCAGGCCTTGTGGCTGTCAAACACATAAGACTTCCTACCATCCTTTTGAACAATGTAGGATCCACACATGGTCCAACATCTTTAATTAAACATTGATAGAAATGATAGATCTTGAATGTAAATGTGATTTCAAGCCCTAATCTTAAGTGCATCTAAGATTAGGGGATCTAAAATGCAAGGAAACCCTATTCTAATGTGCTAGAATAAGATGGATGAATGGAACATAAAAATGATCACTCACTTTGGGAGATCTCAAGTCACCCTAATAAGTCAAAATAATGCATGTAACTTAGATTAGGTAGAAAGTAGAGTGATAATGGAGAATGGAATCACTTAGGAAACACGTCATTAGACTTGGTTCAATGGCTAGTTGGATCTCCCCAACCTAGAATCCATCAGGATTCACCATAGGAAACCATCATCAATCCTTCACAATGCTAGATCTTGAATGAAAGTGGTCTTGAAGACTTGTAAAAAACACTATAATGTTTCTGGTCTTGAAGACTTGTAAAAAACACTATAATGTTTCTCCAAGACTTCAACTTTTCTTACTACTTTCTCTTCAATGATCTTGTGAAGTTATGCTTGAGTGCTTGTAACTTCTGCTTAGATCGTGAATTGCTTCTCTATAAGAAAATAATGATTTGAAACCTTTTTATATAGGCACCTTGTCTAGTTTACCATTTATTAGATCTCAAATTCCAACATCAACCAAAACTTTGAATTGAAAACCTTAATTTCCTTCTCAAATGCTAAAAAGGGGCCACGAGGGACTCATACACCCAAGGTGGCACATGAGTCCCACCCTAGCTTTCTAGGGTGACAAAATGTCAGGTTGTTAGAAAATTGAATGTTTGTTGATTTTGTCAAGGATTTTAGTCTAAATAAGCCTTGAGATTTGAAATAAAGGTTCTTAGGGGTGTATTATTGATGATTTAAAGTGTCATGAATGCATGGGTACTAAAATAGGCCCAAATTAATTGTGAAATTATACCATTTGGACAAGAAGAGCATACATTTTCCTACACCACATTTTCTATATTAAGTTTTTTTTTAGCCTTTTTAAACATTACACATTGATCACTCATGAATAGTTCTTAATGTTTCAATACAGTCCCCCAACTTCATCCTCACGCTTCTGATATTTATTCTCAACTGGCTTTGACCTAGTTATCATTTATGTACAACGATAAAAAAGAATGGTGCATTTGAGTTTAGATATCTATAAAACCAAAACCTGGTCTATTCTTATATTCACTTATTTCCAAGGATGACTCTTAAATTTAATTTACCCCTTTCTTCCATTGGTTAGGCAATAGATGTAAAAAGTGATATAGATCACCTATAAAATCATAAAAATTATCC